>VZQC01003012.1:4348007-4393277 GCA_009823505.1 Rhizomys pruinosus | reverse complement strand
TCAACATCACTAATCATTAAGGAAATGCAAATGAAAACCACTTTAAGATATCATCTTACTCCAATAAGACTGGCTAGGATCAAGAAAACAAATGATACCAAGTGCTGGAGAGGTTGTGGGGAAAGGGGAACACTCATCCACTGCTGGTGGGAATGTAAACTCGTACAGCCACTATGGAAAGCAGTGTGGAGAACCCTTGGAAGACTTGGAATGAACTTGCCACCCGACCCAGCCATACCACTCCTGGGCATGTACCCTCAAGACTTACGCCACCACAGAGATACATGCACGGCCATGTTTATTGCAGCTCTCTTCACAATAGCAAGGAGCTGGAACCAACCTAAATGCCCCTCAACTGACGAGTGGATAGAGAAAATGTGGTACATCTACACAATGGAATTCTATGCAGCAGTAAAGAAAGACGACATCACGAGCTTTGCAGGAAAATGGCTGGAGCTAGAGGACATCATGCTGAGTGAAGTAACACAGTCCCAGAAAAACAAACGACGCATGGTATCCCTCATCTGTGGATGCTAGTGCCAATTACCCAGTTGTAAGTATTTCTTGTGTAGGGCCCCCTGAGCTTTTGTACAAAGCAGTTGGGCATAATGCATTTTGGAAACAACAACAACAACAGAAAATACTGCATCAAAGAACTGACTGAAACAGTGAACTTCTGCTCAAAACAGTCAACTTCCCCATGGAAAATATTGAGAAAGACTAAGAGATGGAAAGCATGTTTGGCAGAATGCACGAGCTCTGGTGGGGTGGGGGAATGAGCGGGAACATGGGTCTAGATTTGTTAAAAATAAATAAATAAATTTATGTGAAAAAAAATAAAATAAATGCAATGCAAATATAAATACATGAGTTAATTGTTTACTAGTTAATCATATGTGATATAAAAGCTAGATGTGTGCAATGGTTGGTATTTTTTAAGATATCAAATGGTGACATGTGAGCAAAGACTATAATTGACTTTTCATGTGGATAACTGGTGGTTGGTTACTTGATGAATAAAAACCTAGTGTGAATAAACTGAGTTAAAACTGTGCCCTGAGTGACTGAAAAAAACAAACAGGGAAACCAAAGGAATAAGAGAAGTGTGATCAAATGTGATGAAGAGGTGAGGCAGATCAGAAGGAGTTGGCTCCTGGGATCCACATGGGTCATTGAAATGCATTTGTATCAGGGTGCAGGGAGAGGGGAATTTGTCTAAATTGGACTGAAAGATAATGTATGAAATACACAAATCATCAATAAAAGTATAAAGTATTAACAACAAAAACAAAAATAAAAAATAAAAAAATAAAATTCTGACAATTATCAAGAGCTTGTGACACTATGGAAAGATCACAGCTCTCCTGTGGCATAGATCTTGGTGCAAAGATCAGAAATCACTTTCTCAATCCATTAAAATCCAAGATATGCCTACACTATTTAGCCCAGCCACCCACTCCCTTATCACTAGTGCCCACTAGGGTAAAGTCAAGAATGTGGCAACTAAGAATAATTACTACAATCTTGTTCATAAAGGCAAAAACCAGGAAACTTCTAAATAGCTACCAATATTGGCTGGTTAAACAGAACTATGATGCCAACAAAATAAAAGCTTTAATAATATCTATGACTCACTAGAAAATTTAAAAATATAAGATAAACGAGCTGGAGAGATGGTTCACTGGTTGAGAGTACTGGCTACGTCTTCTATGGGCCCCAAGTTCAGTTCCCAACACCTACACAGTGGCTAACAACTGTCCATAGCTCTAGTTCCACAGAATCCAATATCCTCTCTGGCCTCTGTGGGGACTGCACAAACACAATGCACTTACATACATGCAGGCAAAACACTGATAAACAAATGACAATAAATCAATCAAAAACTTTAAATACAAGTTAAAGAACATTATTATGTCAAGCCTAACACTGGATTTTGTTCTAATGTTAGGTGTGATTATTTACATTAGGTATATGTGTATATGAAAGACAATTATGACACCTCTAAAACAGTATGGACTAGCAGAGGATTAGCAATGAACGATTTTTGTTTCTTATCTGGCTTTTGCTATTTTGCCATAACCACAATAAAAAAGGTAGGGTGAGAATTATGCAAGACTATGTCACCATGGATGCATCAGTAAGGGCAGATTTATAAAAAATCTGCTAGCCCACAATTAAAGAATTGGCACAAAACAATTCAGTAACCAGGCATGGTGGTTACCTTTAATGCCAGCCCTCAGGAGGCAGAAGCAGGCAGACCTCTGTAAGTTCAAAGCCAGTCTGGTCTACATAGCCATTTCCAAGTTAGCTATACAGTGACACCCTCTCTCAAAACAAACAAAAATTCAATAAACCATAAAGAAATTCTAATTGAAATGAATGAAACTGAGAAGTTGTAGTTGGATTCAAAATCTGTTTCCTTTCAATGTCCAGAGCTTGATTTGTGGGAGTTTCTGGAGATTAACCTGGGGCCTCACACATAGTAGGTAAGTGCTCTATCACAGAGCTGCATCCTAGCAATCCAGCTCACTCTTCGTGTGTGTAAGAGAGAGAAAGAACGTACCTTGGGCAGTGGCTTTCCCTGGTGGCAGTTGATCCCGCCTACATGGACTATGTTGGGCATCAGAGGTCTGGGGAACTCCAACGTAAAGTCAGTTCGCAACAACCAAATGGACACTTGGCTGAAGAGATCATTCAGAGTCACAGGGGTTTGAAGAAGTTCAGAGGTGAGGGCCGCAGCAGTTTTTAAAAAATAAGGGCAAAGCGCTCGCTCCCCCATGTAGGAAATAAAGTTCCACACTCTCTCCTTGAAAGTCATGGTGTCTGTGAATTTCAAGAAAAGTCTGGGAACATAAGAAAGAGGACTGGGGCACTGAGCACCATCTTCAAGATAGTAGCAAAACACTCCTCTGCTAAAGAGCACTGAGGGAAGTGAAAAGTATTTAGCAATAATCAAGCCACACATGTCGAATGGATCCAGAAATACGGCATCAAAAGAACTCTGTTTTATGTAGTCTACTAACTCTTTGTCATTAAACAAGCTCCTACAGTTTTCAAAAAACAATTCAAAAATATCATTAGATGAACTGCTTAATATAGAAAATATACTCTCCTCCTGGGTTTTCCAATGAGCATTTATAAAAACCTTGAACTCACGGTCCATATCTTCGAGACTGTGAGAAGTTGAGTAAGTCTTCACTGTAAAGTTCAGGGATCTTCCCAGGTGCCAACTGACTTCTGGCATGACTGCCACCACCTCATGCCCTCTGTGGATGAGTTTCTCCACAACTGACTGCATGGTAAACCAGTGGCTCCCATCCATGGGCACCACCAACAGCTTGCCTGCCTGGGCAGAGCCAGATGCCAGCAGAAGACACAGGCAGAGAGGAAGCCAGGCTGGGAGAAGAGCAGGAGCCATGGGAGAGGCACGGCCCAAACTAGTCCAGCTGCTGAGACTCCGTGTTCTTCTAATACAGCTGGAAGAAGTCCAGGGACAAAACCTGCCCCGAGAGGAAGGTGTATACTCATACATTTATGAAGCCAATACACCTCTGCCAACAGTTAAGAACAAAAATAAATAAACAACCTTCACTGACATAACTACTTTACCTTTCCTGATAAGAAGACCTGTGAGCTTTGCCCTGGGAGGAACTGTACAATGTACCACTCTGTGGGTCAGAGAAGGCTGTGAAGAGATGTGTTTGACCCTCAGGAGTCTAAAATTTAAAGGGCGAAGCAAAGCTGAAGCCTGCATCTCTGTACTTTGTCCCAAAGCAAAATTTGGATACTTTCTTCAGACTACTAAGCACTTCGCTCAAAAGGGACTTGCTATCTTGGGTCCCAAGGCATGATGGAAAGGCTGTTAGCCCAGCCCATGACTACTGAGAGGCAGTGAAACAGTTGTTCTTACGCAACTCTGCCACGGGTGAGCAATGTTGCTGGTCTTGGTACTCTAGGGTTCTTGTTTCCGTTCTGCACCCTCTGAATTGCTGAAATAAGGTTTTAGATTTTAACATCCACCTGCATGGACCATTCCAGAGATCTGAAGGAATGTGACTGTAATCTTACACCATTTCCTCTTTCTATGTCCAATGCACTAGATAGCCACATCTTTTTTCTTAATTTAATTTTATTTTCTTATGTGTATGAATACACTGTCTGCATGTAGGTTTGTGCACCCATGTCGTGCAATGCCACAGAGGTCAGAAGAGGGTGTTGGATTCCCCTGGAACTGGAGTTAAAGACGGTTGTCAGCCGCCATGTGGGTGCTGGGGATTGAACCTGGGTCCTCTGCAAGAGCAGTTGGCACTCTTAGCCACTAGGCCATCTCTCTAGCCCCAAGCCACATCTTCTATGGAGACGTTGGACCTTTGTTGTGGACTGCTCCCAGTCATCCAGCAACATTCTTCAGGGATCTATGTATTTGTCTCCAGTGTCACTCCTGGATCTGTGGAGTTTTTTTCACTGTTTGACTATTGTGAATAGGGTTATCACAAGCAGTCACACACAAGTACTTTTCTCAGTATTTGGTTTCAAGCACTTTGGGTATACACTCATGAGTAAGATGGCCCAGATATGATAATTCTAATTTTCACTTACTGACAAACTACCAGACTATCCCCGCCAGCCTTGAATTAGTGTCTAATTTAGTCACAATCACTCTAATGATTATTTTAACATTTTTAGTATAATCTTCATCTGTGTTGAAAGAAGAAAGGTGACTTGAACAAAAGAGAAGACTTGAACCAACCCATAAACTAACTCCAGATATCCACATTATAATGTATAAATAAAAACAACACAACCTCCCCCAATAACATGACTCCTCAAAAGAAATAGGAGGAAGAGGAGGAGGAGGAGGAAAAAGAGGAGGAGAAAGGAAGGGAAGGGAAGGGAAGAGAAGGGACGAGAAGAGAAGAGAAAAGGAAAGGAAAAAGAGAAGGAAAGGAAAGGGACCATAGTAATGGTCCCTAATGAAAATGACCTGGGAAAACCTCCAGAGAATTGAAAAGAATAGTTATAACTATGTTCACACAACTCAAAAAACACAAAGACAAAGAGATAAATGAAATAAAGAAGTGAATACAAGATATGAAAATAGAGTTCAAACTGCTTGAGGCAAGCCAAACAGAAATGTTGATTTTGTGGTGTTTTCTCAGGTCTCTTCCATTACATGTCTTGGCATTGACGGTTTCCTGTGACCTCTTGGGTGTGTTTATCCTTCTGTTCAGATTGAAATATAGGCTCTAGGGGCTGGAGAGATGGCCTAGCGGTTGAGAGCGCCAACTGTTCTTGCAGAGGACCTGGGTTCGACCCCCAGCACCCACATGGCAGCTGAGAACCGTCTTTGACTCCATTTCCAGGGGAATCCGACACCCTCTTCTGACCTCCTCGGCATTGCACGACATGGGTGCACAAACCTACATGCAGACAGTATATTCATACACATAAATAAATAAAATTAAAAAAAAAGAAATATAGGCTCTAGTATCTTACAATGATACAGTAATTAAAACAACGCAGCACTGGGAAAAGTAGCTACATGAAACAATGGAACTGAACTGGAAAATGGCAATTTTGTTTCACTTTCCATGTTGACTTCTGGCCCCTGGGAGGCAGAGGCAGGTGGAGCTCTGTGAGTTCAAGACCCGTCTTCTTTCAGAAAAGAGAAAGGAATTCTCAGAACTAGGGTCAGTTGATTTGACACAGGGTTATCTAGAATGTTGTGGGATAAGTTAAACCTTCTTTTGAAATGGACTTTTCAGAACATCAGACACGCTGGGCCACAGATCTGGTGACTCGTACCATCTAGTAACGTCAGGGGAGTTATTAAGGGCTGGAAAAGCCACAAGTTAGGTGCTATGCTCCCTCTTTCCCACCAGTGCCATGTTGTTCAAAGCCAGGAGCTGCAGCCCAGGGGTGAACTTGAGTATGAGCCTCGGCATTGACAAGAGCCTTTCTTTCTCTCCAAAGAACCTTCTGAGGACAAACTCCACAGGGACAGCTCTCTATTCAAGCTTTTTTTGCTCATTTCATTCATCCACAGACATGTTCCAGATAGCAGTGAGTTTCTGGAGATATGGGGACAGAAAGCCAACCTGAGGTTTCTGTCCTCAGAGAATTGGGGCATGGGAAGCACAATAAAAACTATGGGTCAATCTATGGCACAATTTCCTAGTCGCTGTTGTGATAAATCTTAGGAGAAACTGATGGTCCCCAGGCCCATGAGATTTTGACTTGAAGGGATCGTCTTCCCTGGGGGATCATAGAAAGTTTCCCAAAGATGCATCACTGGAACCAGAGCCCAAAGGATTAGTGAAGAATAGACAGACGTGTGGGAGAAAGAGGATTTCAGAGAGGAAGCAGCAGCCAAGAATGCCCTAAAGAAGAGTGGAAAGTGGGGCTTTGAGAGACTGGAAACAGGCAGTGTGGTGGGAACAAAGAAGGACACTGAACAGGGGAAGGAGAGGAGGATCGATCAGAGCTCTGGTGAATTGTATCAAAGATGATGGGTTGGAGAGATGGCCTAGCGGTTAAAAGCACCAACTGCTCTTGCAGAGGACCGGGGTTCGATCCCCAGCACCCACATGGCGGCTGAGAACCGTATTTGACTCCAGTTCCAGGGGAATCCGACACCCTCTTCTGACCTCCTCAGCATTGCACGACACAGGTGCACAGACCTACATGCAGACAGTACATTCATACACATAAAAAATAAAAAAATAGGGGCTGGAGAGATAGCCTAGCGGTTAAGAGCACCGACGCTCTTGCAGAGGACCCAGGTTTGATCCCCAGCACCCACATGGCGGCTGAGAACCGTCTGAAACTCCAATTCCAGGAGAACTCCAGTTCCAGGGGAATCCGAGACCCTCTTCTGACCTCCGCGGCATTGCACGACACGGGTGCACAGACCTGCATGCAGACAGTACATTCATACACATACAAAAATAAATAAATTAAAAAAAAATAAAATAAAATAAAAAAATAACAAAGATGTCGTGAGATCTCAGGTTAAAATTTGTCCACTCAGACCCATGTCTGATGTTCTGTGTCCTGGTTCCTAGAGGACTGCCAAGAAAGGGAGAAGATGCCCAGTGACCACTGTCAGCATCACTGTACTTGAACATCTGCATACAGGGCGCCTTTTGATTGGTGCATACAAGAGTACCACACCAAAATAAATAAATAAATTAATTAAATTAAATAAAAATTTAAAATTTTTTTTAAATAAAAAAAAAAGTTCCGCACCACCATGCAGGTCACTCTGTGGCTCAGTAAAACACTTAGCTTTCATTGCAAAAGAAGTTCAACACCTTCAACACCTGAGCCACCGGGAAAATGAGACGAGGGCCAACTCGCAAGACACCAGCCCAACTGCTGCAAAAACTCACAGCACATTTTAAATTTTAACTAGGATTTTGAGACCCAATTTATCTAAAGGGGAAAATGGCAATTAGCATAGGAGCCACTGGAGAGGCCCAGGGCAGGAAATACCCACTCAGTATTTTTCTAAAAAGAATTTCTTCTATAGGTAAAATAAAAACCCAAGGTGTAAAACAATGTATTATAATTCAATTATACCAAATGTTAAAAAGAAATTAAATTACACTAAAATACACATGACATAAAATTCACCATCTTACTGGTCCTAAAGTACACCATTCAGTGGATCCTGGCACAGTTACAGTTCTGCGCCGCCACCACCACTCTGTAAGTTTAGAACACTTTTACCACCCCAGAAGAAATCTCTTTCCTGTTACCCAATCACTTCCCCTCCCCTTGGCCTCTCTGGCAACTTCTGCACTGTTTCTTTTCCCTACAGAGCTGCCAATCTCTATATTTCATGTGTTTGACCTTGCACACTGTTCTTAGGGGTCATCTATTTGTACCAAATACCAGTGTTCCATTCTCCTTATAGATGCATACTATTCCATTGTATGATTCATCACATTTTTTAAATCTATTCAGACACTGATGGATCTCTGGGGTTGTTTTCACCTGTGATGAATGGTCACACACATGTGCGGTTCTCAGTGCTTGGTCTCAAGCCCTTTGGCTACACACTCGTGAGTAGGACTGTCCGGCCATACGATAATTCTAATTTGCATTTGCTGAGAAACCATTGGACTGCCTTCCACAGGGCTGTCTCATTGTATATCTCCACCTGCCCTGTATTAGTGTCTGATTTCTCCATTTTCACTCTAATGCTTATTTTACTCATTGGGGGAGGGGTTAGAATAGTCTTCATGGTGGTGGGAATGGTAACTTCTAGTTTCCACTTGTATTTTTGGAACAACTCACATACCTGACTGGTCTTTCCAAGATGAGAGAGCCATCCATAATTTTGAAAGCCCTAACACTGGAGTCTCCCTAATTTTTAGAACGAACATTGCCTCACTTTCCCATGACTTCACTGAAAACCCATTCACCAAATACACACCAATATGTGAGAGAACGTGACTCTGGTATAGAATCTATTGAAGCATACAAGCTGGAACAAGGATAAAAACACACAGGCTTGCCCTGGAAAATGATAGAGCAAGAAATCTCAGATGTTTGACCTGATTCAACAACTATGTATTTGCCCAGAATCTTATTCTTGTTTGTCAAGATTAGAATCTCAATTTAAATGTGTTAAACCAACAAAACCATTCCAACTATCTTTAGAGGTACACAGGCCAATAGAGCAAGTAAGTGGTATGATATTGGCAAGATGTTTTGCATCTTATAATCTATACATGCTAAATCTTCTATCCTAAAAAGGAAACTTAATAAATATTATGGCTAGATAGAACGCCAATGTGCAAAAGACTTTAACTACCAATAACCACTTCAAATTGAAATAAACTAACCCACACATAGTTTCACAATGATAGAAACATAGAAATACATTTTGATGATAAAGATAAAACTTGTTCACTAAGTACAAAATTTTATTACTGGGCTAAAATAAAATCTAAACATGTAAAATAGAATGTGGTTTTTTTTTTTGTTTTTTTTTTTTGGTCTTTTTGAGACAGGGTCTCCCTGTAGCCCCAGCTGTCCTGGAACTCACTCTGTAGACCAGGCTGGCCTTGAACTCACAGAGATCCGCCTGCCTCTGCCTCCTGAGTGCTAGGATTAAAGGCGTGCGCCACCACGCCCGTCTTAGAATGTCTTTTTAAGAAGACAAAAGCAGCAAGGCGTGGTGGTCTATGCCTTCACCCTACCAGAGGCAGAGGCAGGCAGGTCTCTGTGAGTTCAAGTCCAGCCTGGTCTACATAGCAAGTTCCAGGCCAGCTGGGGCTACAGAGACACCCTGTTTCAAAAGACTGAAAAAAAAAAAAAAGAAAAAGAAAATACTATGACATATCTGAAACACTTTTCTACAACTATTAAAGGAAGGTGTTTAACTTACAAGCATTGGAGTGTGAGAGTGGGCATCGTTTATGGGAGAGCGAAAGCTGAAGGCAAAGAACACTGTGTCCAGGCTAACACGAAACTTCATTATAATAAGTGAGACAACTGACTGCTATACACACTACTTATAAAGTAACTCTAAAATCTGACAAATGCAAAAAACTAAGATCATTTTTTTAAGTAAGGTAAACCACAGGAATTAGGGAAAAAATCGAGTTTCATTTCTTGCTGTGTTTCCAAAACAATACTGAATGCAGTTTGGTGATGATATACAAGACTGTCAGTTTATACGCGTACGCATATGGACAAGCAGAGATTTATAAAATACACTACTGCCCAACTCCAGGAATGGCCAAAGGGATTTGCTAAAGCAAAGGAACTTAAATGACAAATATTAATGAAAACTATAGTTCAGTAAGAAATTGGGGGGGGGTCTTTTTGAGACATGGTCTCCCTTTGGTCCCAGCTGGCCTGGAGCTCAGTCTCTAGACCAGGCTAGCCTTGAACTCACAGAGATCCGCCTGCCTCTGCCTCCTGAGTGCTGGGATCAAAGGTATTCGAGACCACACCCAGCAAGAAATTATTTTTTTAGCATCTAGAGCCAGCCACTCTTCACATGACAAAGGACAGAGAACATACCTTGGGAAGTGGCTTTCCCTGGTGGCAGTTGATCCCACCTACATGGACTATGTTGGGCATCAGAGGTCTGGGGAACTCCAACATAAAGTCAGTGCGCAACAACCAAACAGACACCTGGCTGAAGAGATCAGTCATAGACACTGGGGTCTGGAGAACTTCAGAGGCGATTTCTACAGGAGTTTTGTAAAACTGGGGGCAAAATGCACGCTCCCCCATGTGGGAGATAAAGTTCTGAACTCTCTCCTTGAAAGTCATGGTGTCCGTGAGTTTCAAGAGACCTCTGGGAACATAGGAAAGAGGACTGGGACACTGAGCACCATCTTCAAGATAGTGGCAAAATATTCCTCTGCTGAAAACCACAGATGGAAGGGAAAAGTATTTGGCAACAATTAAGCCACACACATCAAAAACATCCAGAAACACGGCATCGAAAGAACTCTGCTTTATGTACTCTACTAACTGCTTGTCATTAAAAAAACTCCTACAATGGGTAAATAATAATTCAAAAAAGGCTTTGGCTGAGTTCGGTATTGTACCAACTGAGCTTCCTTCTTTAATTTTCCACTGACTGTCAGCAAAAAGCTTGAACTCACGGTCCCGCTCCTCATGAGTGTAAGAAACTGCATAAGTCTTCAGTGTAAAATTCAGGGATCTTCCCAGCTGCCAACTCACTTCTGGCACAACTACCACCACCTCATGTCCTTTCTGGATGAGTTTATCCACAACTGACTGCATGGTAAACCAGTGGCTCCCGTCCATGGGCACCACCAGCAGCTTGCCTGCCTGGGCAGAGCCAGATGCCAGCAGCAGACAGAGGCAGAGAGGAAGCCAGGCTGGCAGAAGAGCAGGAGCCATTGGAGAATGTCAGAAGTGCAGCACACCAGCCTAGGCTGGCACTCCTCCCTGCTCTTTAAATACAGCAGGAGGAAGTGCAAGCACAAAGCCCTCCCCTCCTCCAGAGGAGGGGGTGTGCTCACTCTCTTTAAGGAAGTACACTCCCTGACAATTATTTACTTGTAAGAATGACAATAAAGAAATAAGCACTACTCACCTGTTTATTTCTTGTCCAGATAAGAAGAATTTGTGATCTTTGCCTTGGGAAGAATTATGCAATGTGACCTTAGAAACATGAAGAAATGTGTTTGACCCCATGAAGTCCAAAGTTTAAAAAAGAAAGTAAGCTCAAATAAGCCTGCCTGCTGGAATTGCTCTCAAAGCAAAGTGCTCTCTTCACAATACCAGACTGGCTTTCGCAAAAGGGATTTGCTGCCTCTGGGTCCCTCCCTCCTCACATACAAGCAGGACATTGTTCACAAGGCACTCTGCCATGGAGAAGCAGCACTGCAGGTCTTGGTGCATGTGCACTGTGATTCTTTTTCTACTTCAAACCTTCTGAATCCTCTTTTTTCTTTCTTCTTTTTTAGGGTTAGGTTTTTATGGTTAGGATTAGGGTTAAGGTTAGGTTTAAGGCTAGGGTTAGGGCTAGGGATTGGCTCAAGGTTAGGATTACGGATAGGGATAGGATTAGTTGCAAGGGTAAGGTTACAACTAGCATTAGTGGGTTAGGATTAGAGTTATGTTTAAGATTAGGGATAGGGTTGGGTTTAGGTATAGATTTAAGGTTAGTGTTGGGTTTAGGGGTCAGCATTTTCAATAGTTTCTGAGCTGAGGTTGAGACTTCTTACCCATTTCCACACTTCCATGCTGTGTTTGTGTCTGGTCTGAACTTGCGTGGGTCTTGGGCATGCTGTCACTATTGCTTGTAAGTTCATATGAGCAACTTCCCAGCAACATGGGAATCTCTGTTTCCTTGTGCTCACCCACCACCCTGGGCTCTCACGGTCTTTCTGCCCCCTCTTCCGTGAAAGTTCCTAAACCCTCGGTGGCAGATTGGATATAGCTGTCCTACCCAGGGACAGGCACTCCTTCTGGATTAATCATCTCTTGCATGAGGAAGCTTTGCTGATGAGAGCTGAGAGATGCATGGATAGTCTTCCTGCCTCCTGTTCCCCTCTGGTCCCTGAGCCTGGGGTGTATCCCTCCAGACCTCTGAATTGCTGAAGACTGACCACCACCTACATAGACCATCACAGGGTCTTGCAGGGATGTGACTGTCATCCTTTTCACATAATTACCCTTTGGTATGTCCAATGCACTGTGCAGTTACATATTCTGAAGAAAGGTTGAGATCTCTGCTACAGGCACTGCCAAGTCACCCAGTGGTCTCATCAAAGATCAATGTATTTGTCTCCCACATTCTCTTGACTGTTCACTGAAATCAGGCCAGATGATTTCCTCGTGTGTTTCCCCTTTCTGTACCTACCCCAACCCACACACACTACCACTTGCCCAGAGCATAACATAAAGTGTTTCATTAATTCAGACTCGATTCCTTTATGTCAGTTTTCTATATAGCCCAGATAATACCAGAGAGGCATTTAGTGGGGGATTTCACAGCCAAACTAGGGATATAATCCTTCTTACCACCACAACGTGATGCTTTGGGACCTTCAATGTTACTATTAAGAGATTTTTACTTAGTCAGCAATTTACTTCGTTGAGTGAGGAATGGTTAGTACAAGAACTGGATGATTTGTCAAGGGAACGTTGAAGCCGGACTCCTCCCACAGACGGTTTAGCAACTACTCCCTAGGTAAAGCCTCATTTTGAAAACCTGGACACTTGAAAATGAGCCTGAGATACAGTGTGTTTCACAGGACTGAATAAAATCTAAATCAGAGGACGAGGATCATTAGTCCTACCATGACCATGCCGCTCCACCCCCATGCCCAAATCAGCACTGCGTTAGACAGAGAATATTTGCTAGCACCATGGACCTGCTGGGGGAGAAATGAGCCAGGGTCAGTTGTCCAGACTCCCTACAAATCCCAACCCACTCTGGGTCTTCCCAGACCCACTCCAGAAACACTCCAAAAGACGACCAGTAATGGCATGGCCAGATCACCTGGTGTGAAGCAGAGTCAAACAAAGGAGGCCAAGATCAGAGTGACCCGGACACACATGGTCAATTCTGTGTTCTTGTCCACTATGGAACCTGACCAGAGATATCAGCTGAGATCACAATCCTGAAAAACTGAACTAGTCACCATCATGAGTGGAGAGAGGCGTTCAAACCTCACTTAATTCTAAAACGTCTGGTGTCCTACCTCATCTGACTTCCCCATAGAGAAAGGGAGAGATCGCCAAGCCCACCTCAGAGAACACAGGGGATAGCCCTGTTTAATTCCAGGAGTAAAGGACAGTTACATGGAACTAAAAGCCTACCTAAAAATACTCTCTCCACAGAGGAAATCTGCCAGGCTCACAGAATTAAGAGGCATATTCATGCCTGATCTGGAAGTCAAACAGGTTCTCTTCAGCCAAAAAGACTTATGAGGGGCTGGAGAGATGGCCTAGCAGTTAAGAGCACCAACTACTCTTGCAGAGGATCCAGGTTCGATCCTTGGCACCCACATGGTGGCTGAGAACCATCTTTAACTCCAGTTCCAGGGGAATACAACGCCCTCTTCTGACCTCCACGGCATTGCACGACACCATCGCACAGACCTACATTCAGACAGTACATTCATACATATATACAAAAATAATAAAAATTAAAAAAATTTTTTTAAAACAAAAAGACTTATGAATGACCTTGTACAGGCAGATACTCCCACTTCTGCACATTTCACAGAAGCGTAATGGTTACACCTGCAAGACTCAGGAGCTCAAAAGCCACTCAGACCAAAGAAAAGTCCACACCAGGTATCCAACTTGATGCATAGCTGTTCTCTGCTGTTCAGTTATAAGAAGCTGGACTATTTCTACTCATGTTCAGAAGGGACTTTTCAAAACCCTAAGTGAGTCTGTAGCCCTGCCCAAACAGAGATCAATAGTAGAACTGAGCAGCCAGGGACTGTACCTCCTGACTAGACTGCAAAGAAGTTACCACAATGCCAAGGCAGCAGTTCCAAATTAGAGCAGAACCCAAGCACTATTCATCCAGCAGCACTGCCCAGCCCTCAGCCCAGCACACAGCCCAGCACATGGCCCAGCACACAGCCCACCTGTGGACAACATCCTGGATTCAGCCATATCTTGTGCATATGCAAGCACAATCTGCCCAGCACACTAGGCTATGCTACAATACAGGGCACATCCTGTCACCTGATGCTAGCACAGGCTTATCTCCATGAGCCAACCTGTTTGTCCACATGCCTCTTGATGGGTATGCCCCTTTCTGGGTAAACCCTACAGGCTGGGATGATGTGTGATGATATGGAGGCCTAGGATTGGTTGCTGGGAGGTGGGCCACATGATGGAGAGGCTGCCTGCTCCAGACCTATATAAGCTGCTTGTCACATAGAATAAATGGATTTGCCTCCTCTGATGGGGTCCCTGGGATGTTACTAGAGTGACCCCACCCCATACCCTCTTCGGCCTGTTGGACTGTGGGACTGACACCCCACCCCTACCCAACATCAGCTCCAAAGGAGAAAAGCCAAATCATTTCCAAAGACCAGAAATCAGTTACAGAAATAATTTCAGAAGACCCAAAACTGCATAGAAATGAACAGCCAGGCATGGTGGCACACATCTTTAATGCACTCACGTGAGAGGCAGAGTCAGGGAGTTCTCTGTGAAATCAAGTCCAGCCTGGTGTACATAGCAAATTTCAGGCCAGCTGGAGCTACAGGGAGATCCTGTCTCAACAAACAAACAAAAGCATAGAAATGAAACAACAAAGAATGGAGAAACCAGTAGAGAATGGTTCCTGGAAAATTAAGACGAAGGCAAACATGACAAAATTGGTATTCCTTAAAAGTCTTCCTAAAAGAAAAAATTGCAGTGATAACTGCCCACCTCATAAAATATGAACTCTTTCCCATAATATCTCAAAAAAGTAAGAATAGCCATTCTTGCCACTAGGAGTCAACATAATATTGAGTCTCCATGGGAGATACTGTTGGAAGCTGTAAGCCTGCTCGTAAAGAGTTAACTCTGAATTAGCTTCAGAACTGTCCTCTAAGGTGCAGACATGCAGAGAAGCTTCCTACCTGCATACCTGATGTTCCCGAGGAACCTTATCATATGCAAATATTATCTGCCGGAGCCAGCAGCCCCCGGAGGAAGCTTATCACGGACAAACAATCTCTGCCGGCGCAAACATCCAGCCCCGATAAACTTTAACTTTTACAAAAGCCACCATCCACCCCCTCCCTCTTCCTGACTCTTCCCGCCTTGCTGCCCTATAAATTACATGCCCACCTGCCAATAAAAGAGACCTTGATAGAAAGCCTACTTGGTCTCGTTTCTCTCTCTCGCTTAATCTTTCAGGTTGTGGAGGTCTCCCTCGGGAACCTAACGTTACATGCCCCTGCAGGCAGGGACAAGATACTGGGCAAGAAAAATAAGTATAACATCTGTTAGGTCAGGGCTTCCCAGAATCCCCAGGGGCACACAGACGCCCACTTCCTCCAGAGGCTGTCAATCTTCTGACCGCTTCCTCTGTACCTGAGGCCCTGCCCTGGTGCCCAGGCGCCATCTTCCATCTCTGCCCTGCTGCTCTGTTCCACCACGTGTCTGCAGGGGGCCAGGGCCCTGGCTGGTAATTCCACATGGAAGTAAATCATGTGTATAGTGTGATTAAGCCTCATGTGCCTTTTTATCTGGGGCTTGGGGGCGCCTGGCCCTTTTTATAACCTAATATTATGGTGCCGAGATTTTTGTTTTTTTGTATGTGTATGAATGTACTGTCTGCATGCAGGTCTGTGCACCCGTGTCGTGCAGTGCCATGGAGGTCAGAAGAAGGTCTCGGATTCCCCTGGAACTGGAGTTCTCCTGGAATTGGAGTTACAGACGGTTCTTAGCCGCCACGTGGTTGCTGGGGATCGAACCCCGGTCCTCTGCAAGAGAAGTCGGTGTTCTTAACTGCTAGGCTATCTCTCCAGCCCACATTTTTTAAAATTCTAAGACATGTTTTGACAGTAGAGTTGTATGCACGTATTTTACTTTACATTCCCATGTACATAGTAAGTTGCTGAGTAACTTCAGGTATTGTTAAAAAAAAAAAAAGAAAAAAAAGAATTATTCTGTTTGCTTTACAAATAGGGATTTGGTGCTAGGATACACAAATGAGGGACACCATACATTGTTTGTTTGTTTGTTTGTTTGTTTGTTTGTTTTGGTTTTTTCGAGACAGGGTCTCCCTGTAGCCCCAGCTGTCCTGGAACTCACTCTGTAGACCAGGCTGGTTTTGAACCACAGACATCCACCTGTCTCTGCCTCTTAAGTGCTAGGATTAAAGGCATGTGCCATCACGCCTGGCTNTTTGGGGATAAGAACTGGAAAGGTGGTGGTTTAATAGTGATGTGTTTTGTGTGTCAAGTTGACAAGGGGTCAATTGTGCTGGATAGCTTTAGTGTCAACTTGACACACCTGGGTTGAGGGAGCCTCAATTGGGGAATTGGCTCCATTGGATTGGCCTGTGGCCACATCTGTGGAGTATTGTCTTGATGGTCAAGCAGTGTGGGAGGGCCCAGCCCACAATGAGTGGTGCCACCCTGGGCAGGTTGTTGTGTACCGTATAAGAAGGCAGGCTGGGCATGAGCCAGGGGAGCAAGCCAGTGAACAGCATTCCTCCATGGCCTGTGCTTCAGCTCCTGCCTCCAGGTTCCTGCCCTGAGTTCCTGCCTTGGGCTCCCTAAGTGATGAACTGTGACCCAGGAGATGTAAGCTGAATAAACCCTTTCCTCCCCAAGTTGGTGTTGGTCAGAGTGTTTTGTCACAGCAATGGAAGACAAACTAGAACACCCTGTGATATTCAGGACTCTGATTTCACAGGCCTGTGAAACACATTTCAGAGTCTCCCATGTTGATCTTGTAGGCCCAGGTACTCCGACCAGCACCCCTGACATTAGGGCGGACATGCTCTAGTCCTCAGATGGTGCTTTAAGACTAAAAAACTTTACCTCCTTCCTACAGATCCCTGTAGAGGACACAGTTCCCTCCACTCCGTTCCACTTTCTTTTGAGGCTAAAAAACTTTACTTTCTTCCTACAGCTCTCTCTTCTCTCCTTGACCTGCTGCACAGCTGTCCTGCCATGTGGTTTTCCCCCTCCCCTGCACCGCCATGCACCGCCATGCCCCGCCATGCCCTGCCAACACTACGTTGGGCTTTTTTCAAACAGAAATGGGAGTGGCAGCCACGCCCATTCCTCAGCCCCCATCTTGAGGCTGCCGCATTTCTGCTGAGCCACAACCAGTCTGTCTAGACCACGTGGCAGGAAGCCTGAATTTACATCAGACCTTATAACAACTACATCCTTTTCCAAATACAATCAATTTTCATTTTTTTACTTTTGTATGGATAGTTAATTTTTACAGGCTTTTGTTTGGGATTTTTACATCATTTGGCTTTTTAACAAACACTGTTTTGTTTTTTAATATTTTGTTTACAAGACTTTTGCCTAGATTAAGAAGGTGTGCCAGCCATGCCCTGTCCCACCCGCATTCAGCTTTTGCCTCAGGCAGTAACCTTTCACTTGGCTGGGACCTTTTGATTTTTCCACTAACTAAATTTATTCTCATTAAACTAGCAGTTAATATACACAAGCCACCAGATGTTCCTGCTTCCCCTGTCCACCATCCTTCACAGGCGTACATGAACAGCCTGTGCTGAAAAGCACAGTACGGGCACACAGGCTGTTTCCACCTAAGTAGATGTCTTAAACTCTAAGTGATTCTGTGTAAATGTGACAATTGCAATTAATGGTTCCACAGCCCTGGACAACGATGGACAACTTTAGATAAAAAAGGGATTTTCCCATTGTCCAGAATTAATGGATACAGTTAAATCACATGTCTGTCCAACCTGTCTGTGTGTAATAACCATTCTTCAGTGTGTCTTTGTAACTGTCATGTGTCCGTGTTGTCCTGGGTGTTTTTTGTCAAAACAAAGAGGCCATTTCAAACTTCTTTTATTCTAAGTTGTGCACAAAAACAAAAAACTAAATTAAGTTTACTTTTGGCATGCCTCTAATTTTTTTTTCCAAAGGCCTGATTTGAACCCAGTTCCTAGGTTTCTACACTCCTTATCTAAAGGTTTTATTTCTTATCTGTCCAAATTATTTTTTCCCACAGGTATTACAACTAAAAAATTTTCTTCTCCAGTTTTTTTTTTCTTTTTCTCCTGTTTCCAGACATCTGAAGACCTGATTTTTTATTTCTTAGGGGTTCACTAACAGATGTTTGGCTTCTAACAGCTTTCCCGCCATCCTTCTGACCAGAGACGGTTTTAAAAATCCTTGGATTCACCGGGCGTGGTGGTGCACGCCTTTAATCCTAGCACTTGGGAGGCAGAGGCAGGCAGATCTTTGTGAATTCAAGGCCAGCCTGGTCTACAGAGTGAGTTCCAGGACAGCTGAGGCTACAGGGAGACCCTGTCTTGAAAAGACCAAAAAAAAAAAAAATCCTTGGATTCATTCATACTCTGGCACTTGGACAGTAGCACATGGCTTCCCCCTGCAATCTCTTCCCTTTAATGAAACAGCCTAAATACCTTTGGTTTTGTGGGTTCTTTAATTATTATGTATAATTCTGTTTTCCATAACTCGTAAAAGTATTTCAATAAGTTCATAGTTTTAGAACCAAAGGTGCAAGACGTCATCTCAGCCTTGGCAGTGCAACTAATTAGACCTCTGTGTTTTAAATAATATTTCTAAAGGTGTTTTTTTCCAATGCATGTGACTGTTCTGTCCAACCACTAGGATAAAATCTCTTGAAGGAATGTGTGGATAAATGTGTGCATGTGTGTGATATTGTTAAACAGCATATTAAGATCTGTCTGTGTATGATGGCAATACATGTGCCTCTGCTCAGTACAAATTTTATAAACTGTGATTGCCAAATTTATTTATTAGAACCTTATTTATGAGCGTATGCATGAAGTACTGTTCACTTTTAAGAATTCTGTAATGTAATTATGGCATATACAAGAAATTGTGTTCCACCTACCAGGTACTATATACCTTGTTACAGCCTTAAGTGAAACAGACATATATAAATATTGAGTTACCCGTACATAGTAAAGCTGTTTTATATATCTGTTATACTTTGCACATGTTACTTTTAATATTTTTAAGAGAAATTAGGCTTTACTTCTGGTGACCACATGGAGAGTCTGAATGTGACCAATTTGGGTGAGCCCTAAGTATTTCCTGCCTGCTGTTGATATGTGACAATGCCCCCCCTTCCTTTTCCTTTTCAAAGCTATAATTCAATATCTGGGGACAAGTCACCTGGCCTTCATTTGAGAAGGTACTGGTTTTAACCTGTTTATTATCTTGGGTTAGAACTTTTTGCCTTTCATGGTTTAAATCCATTGTACTTTGAGTACCTAAATGTCAGCTTGATACACCTGAGTTGAGAAACCTCAATAATTGCCTTCATTGGACTGGCCTGTGCCCATTGTGGGCAATGCCATTCTTGGCCAGATATTTCTATATTGTATACAATAGGCTGAATATGAGCCAGCAACACAAGCCAGTAATGAGCATCCTTTCCTAGCCTGTGCTGCAGCCACTACCACCAGACTCCTACCATGAGCTTTTATTATTAGTCAGAATATTTTGCCACAGCAATTAAGCTTTACTTAGAAGTTACATGATAATTAAAGTACCAAATTCATTCAAATAATCCTCTTGAAGGTTTAACAACCACACTTAAAGCTCCAATCTGATTTGGCAAGAGAGACTTGAAGGGACAATATTTTGGTCCCTACCCTCTGAGGTCGACTTGGGTCCTAGGATCCTGCATCAGCACCTTTGTACATGTCCTGTGGCAGTGAGTCACCAGTCATCCTGGGCCAGGGAGGTCTTAGAGATTCACTTAAAAGGACTTCATCCAGCCAGTGTCCAGTTAAGGGAGGAAAGTCCATGTGGAGGAGAAATTCCTCACACTTCAAAGGGAAGCTCTGGTCAAGCAAGGCCTGACTTTGTTCTCACATAGACGGAACTGGTGAAGAGACCCTACCCCTAGCCCTAACCCTAAGGATCAGAACCTCAACTGACCTTAACACCAAAACTAATTTATCTGAGCTAACTGTGTGGTTTTAAACACCCCAATAGGAAACTCTAATCTAAAGAAGAGAAAATGAAATAACTTACACCTTATTACCAGAGAGATAGGTGAGAGATCTACTGTGTCATGTTAGAAAATATCTCAGAGATAGATAACAGATTTAATGTGCCATGCCAGAAAATACCACCTTTTATATTTTCATGGTTATGGCTCTCATTCTGGAGCCCTGTGTACTAAAGCTTGCCCTCATTCTAGAGCTCTGAGTACTCAAACTTTTTTCTAATTCCTCAAACTAGGGTACAGGTCCTCTCTCCCTCTGCAGACCATAGATAGGGACCCTCCAATTGCTAATGCACCCAGTAGCCCCCTGTTGGTACTGTGAAGTCCCTGCACTGGTATACTCATATTATAAGACTCAACCAGCTTGTCTTTTCAGATGCAGAGAAAACGTCCACTAAGTACTGCCCACTATCGATCTGGACCAAACTCACTGGACAGAGCACCCACAGCAGCCAAAATGGGAAACTGGATTCTAACCCTCCAGACTGACAGCTGTTCCCTCCAAGACTTTGTCTCCCATCAGCTCTGAAGCAGATACAGAAGAGAGAACAGCGTCCCATTTCCTTATCATAAGCAATGTTAGGTCTGGGCTTCCCAAAATCCCAAGAGGCACATGGGCACCCACTTCCTCCAGAGGCTGTCAATCTTCTGACCACTTCCTCTGTACCTGAGGCCCCGCCCCATGGCTATAAATGGGTGGGCCCCAGGCACCATCTTCCCTCTCTGCCATGCTGCTCTGTTCTACCACGTATCTGCAGGTGGCCTGGGCCCTTGCAGGTGGTCATTGCTGGTAATTCCACATGGAAGTAAATCATGTTCCTGATGTGACTTAAGCCTCACATGCCTTTTTATCTGGGGTCTGGCAGTGCCCAGCCCTTTGCATAACCTAATAACATCTACTTAAGAGAAAAAGAAGTGAAATTGTCAACATTACTGATTTCATCATATTCTATATTGAAACCCACATAGACTATACCACACACAAAAGAAGTTTGCACTTGAAAACGAAGACAGTGGAGTTGCAGGTTATGGCCAGCAAAGAAACATCAGTACTGTCTTAGACAGTAACAACAACCATATAAAAAAAATTACATTTACAGTAATTTTAAAAGTAAGATTCTTAAAAGGATTTAAACAAAGAGACAAAAAAATCTTTCCACTGAAAACTATAAAATACTGATGAAAAATTTCAAAAGGACACAAATACATGAAAAGTTATCTTGCACCCCTGAGTTAGAAGAATTATTATTAAAATGTCCATAATGCCCAAAATAACCTGAAGATTCAATGTGTTATTGTCAAAGTGTCACAACAGTCTTCACAGACAGAAAGCCATAATTCATATATCTGTTTTAACTACAAAAGAGCTCAACTGGACAAGAAAAAGAATAAAAGTGGCAGTATTGCACTGCCTGATTTCAAAGTATACTACAAATATATAGTAACTAAAATGACACAGCCCTGGAAAAGTAGACCCATGAAACGATGGAACTCAACTGGAAAAATAGCAGTTCTATTTCATTTTCTATACTGACTTCTTTCAGAACAGAAATGAATTCTTAAAACTATGGGCAGTTGATTTGCCATAGTGTTACCTAGAATATTCAGCAGGAAAAGGAGTCTTGTCCATAAGTGGTTCTGGAATGACTGAATATGCACAAGCAGAAAAATAGAAGTGGACCTTATCTCATACCATATACAAGAATCAACTCAAAGTGACTTTGTTTTATAAAGCCAGTATAACCATATTGTGGTGGTTTGAATGAGAGTGTCCCTGCATAGGCTTTAAGTATTCAGACATTTTGTCTCCAGTTGGTGGCACTGCTCTTGGAGGTCTTAGAAGGTATAGATGTGCTGGAGGAAGTACATCATTTGGGGCAGGCTTAGTGCGTTTAACAAGCCTCGTGGTCTCCAGTCTCTCTCTCTCTGCTTCCTGTGCTCTTTGTGAGATGTGACCCTCAGCTTGCTGCTCCAGCCCCAGCCTCCATGCCTCCCGCCACAATGGACTCTAATTCCCTGGAACCGTCAATCATAAGCTCAAATAAACTCTTCCTTTTATAAGTTCCCTTGATCATGGTGGTTTTATTACATCAACAGAAAAGTTACTAATACAGTTATTTGGTACCAGAGAGTGGGCTGTTGGCTGTGAAGAACCTGACCATGTGGGTGTTTGGAGAAATGTGGAAGACTTTGGAACTTTGGGCTAGAAAAGCTGTGGACTATTGTAAGCAGAGCTTAACAGGCCATTCTAGTAGAAGCCTGGAAGAAAGCATTGCTGCAAAAAATGTAGTTCCAGAGGAAAATAAAGACTTAGGCAGCAACTGGGATATTTTGATAAAGAGTCTGGCAGCAGTTTGCCCACAGCCCAAATACTTGCCTGATGCTAAGTTGAAAAGCAATGGACTAATGTCTTTGGTGTCTCTTTTGTCGGGAGGAGGAAATATATTTCAAGACAGCCTAATTGTAGAAATGGTGGCATGGCAAATTATTGTACAGATCTACAGTGAAGAAGAGCAGGATGGGGCAGAAAGAAATGCAAATGTACAGTTTGGATCTGAAAACTGCACTAGAAAGTTTAAACTTGTGGCCAAGGCATGTGAAGCGAGAGGTTCCTTTTGATGAGTTTAAAGTGATTAAGGAGGAGGCCTAGCTATTTACAAGTAAAACAATGGAAAAAGTGAGATAAAGTGATTAAGGAGAGGCATCCAGATTTACAAAGTAAACAACAGAATCAGTACCTTCAGGGCAAGACCAACCCAGCTAAGAACTCCAGTTTTTGAAAGGGAAATATTGAATAGATTTTCTACTCCAACAGGTCCAAGGCAGAGAAAATTTGCAATGTTGTTAATGATACGGAGAGAGTCCATCCTGACACTTGCAGCCAAGCTCAGCAGTTTTCATTCACATGGTGCTGGGCTTTAGAGGCATGAAGTTTGCAAGAGTTGAAGGGGTCATCAGTTTTCCTTTCCTCCACGGTTTCACAGAGCTGCAGAGGCCAGCAGAGTGCAGCAGGGGCACCCCTGAATAAAGAAGGCACTAATAGGCCATTGCCATGAAGCTTTGAATGTGAAGTCTGGTTGGGAGTGGAGACCCAAGAAGACATTCGAGATGTCAGACTTTTAATCCCGTTTGACGTGATATGCCAAGGTAGAGCTGCATACAGGAGTGGTACCAGCCTAAGAAAGAGATGTGATGTATGTTGCAAGCAAACCTGGAATAGCTGAGCCATCTAAACCCTATGGAAGTCAAGTCCAGAAGTCACATGATTGGACATGTGGTGGTTGCCTCTGCCTGGTTCAGTACTGTTTGGCCGAGATATCCTCACTTATGTTTTCTTTTCTTTTTTCTCTTTTTTTATTTCTTCTCTTTTTTTCTTTATTTTTTCTTCTTCCTTTCTTACTTTTTTTCTATATGCGATGTTTTTCATGGTTGTTTTTTTATCTTCATGTTTTCCTTTACTTTTTTTTTTTCTTTCATTTTTTTTTTTTTTTTTTTTTTCTTTTCTCTTTTTTTTGTTGTTTCTCTAGTCTTTTTATTTTTTTTTTTCGTAATTATTTAATTTCTTTTTGGCTTTCTTTTTTTTTTCGTGATTTTTTATCAGTGAGCTTATTCTCTATTGTTCTTAATGACTCTTCGTGTTTATTTGTGCTCCTCTTTTGTTTTTGTCTCTCTTTCTTCTTTCTCTCATGACCTAAGTTTTATGTACCTTTTCTCTTCGGTCATCTCTCTCTCTTTATAGTTCACTTTTCGTGTACAATTTTCTCTCATCTGTGATTCTCCTCTTTTTTCTTGTATTCTTATTCCTTCTCTTTTCTCTCTTCTGGGTTAATAGTACTTCTTTCTTCTACTTTCTTCATTCATTATTTCTGGTATGTCTCGGTACCTTCTTTTTTTTTTTTATATCAGTTGTGATTCTATAATTTGTTTTTTTTCCTCTTCGGTCTCATTTTTTTCTTCTTTTACTCTTTTTATCTGCGCCTTCTCCATGGATCTGGTTTCTCTCTTTCTTATTCTTTCTGTGTTCTGGGTTTTCTCTTTATTCCTTTATTGTTTCTTGTGTATTTATATGTTTGTAGTTTGATTCTTGATCCCATATGTGTTTATTTTTTTGTGCCTTTGTTTGTTCTCTCCGCTCATTTATGGCTTCTTTTTACCTTCTTATGTTTATTTTTCCTATCTTTGATTTTTGTCTCCAGTTGGTGGAATTGTTCTTGGAGGTCTTAGAGAGTGTGGCTTATACTGGAGGAAGTACATCCTTGGGGTGTTCGTGTGCTTTCTTTTTTTTCTTTTCTTTTTTTTTCTCTACTGTGGGCTTTTTCTTTCTATCTTTATCTCTCTAAGTCCTTTCTTTTGTGTTCTCCTTTCATGTGTCTTCTCTCTCTTCTTTTTCTCTTCTCATTCTTTCTCTCTTTTTCTTTCTCTTCCTTCTCTTTTTCCTTCTCTTCTTTCCTTCTTTTTCTCTGTTTCTTTTTCCCTTCTCTCTCCCTTTCTTCATTTCTTTTTTTCTTCTTCTTCTTTTCTTCTTTTTGTCATCTTTTCCTCTTTTTGTTTTTTTGGATTTTTTTTTTTCTTTCTTTTTGGAATACATATTGACTGATAGATATATATATTATTTACTATACTTGATATATTAGTATGCATTATATAAAAGATTTTTTTGCTTTAAAAATCCTATGTGTGTACTGTGTATGGGTATAGAGTGGCCATGGTGTGAGCTGCCCAGCACGTGGGTGCTAGGAAACCAACTCAGATCCTCTGTAAGCCGCCATGTTTAGTGTGCTCTTCAAGGACTCCTGAGTCCATAATTTTCGTCTTCCTAAACATAATATATGTACTATACTATATTGTATATATATATTTTTTTTTTATTTGAAAGAAAAGAACAGTGAAGCATATTAGTCTACATCATTTACTGTTTTCTTTGTTTAATCTATTTACTTTTACTCTTATTGCTTGGGATGTGTACAAATGTACTCGTGCTGCATGTAGGTTCAGTTTTGCCCATCCGTGTCATCTGGGCAATGCCGCCACAAAGGTCAGAATGAGAGGGTCGGATTCCTGCGAACTGCGAGTTCTAAAGATCGGGTCTCCTAGCCGCCATGTGGGTCGTTGGGGACTACGGAACCTGTGGGCTCCTTCTGGCCCAAGGAAGGCACGTTCCCAGCTCATAGTCTTTAACCCCACAGCCCATCTGCCCGTTACAGCCGAGTCGTTTTTAAATTATTAGCCCAGACCCCATGCATCCTCCACCATAGCTCTACCCTACCACCTATATGAATAGACTTATCGCTTACAATTTCTGCCACCTCCAGCATATGAGATTCCCAGAGGCTCCTACTGGAGAAAATTGAGCCCCCACCTTGGGTTAGCCGCGGCATTTCCTTGCTTTCGTTCTTTGTAATGACTCCTATTCACTCTAATCATTTCAGAGTAATCACCCTTGCCGTGTCTACCCCTCCCTTTTTTCATTAAATAGTGTTCCCTTTCTTTGATAATTTCCATACAGCGCAAACATGCGTTGCACCCTGATCCCACAATTGGCCCACTATGCCTCGTCCACCCCCCCATTCCCTCACCTCCACCCCCATCCTCTCCCCTCTCCACATGTCCCCCTTCCTCCCCCTTTCATTTCTTGCTTCTAATTGTCTTTCGTGACCTGCTGAAAGTAATATAACTAGAAGGTATGACCATCGGTAGTGGGACTCTATCCACCACTTATGAGACTTCGGCTTTACTACCCATTCACTTGATACAGTAACTTATGTGACCTCTGTCTAAACAACCCTCAGCCAGCACCTACCCAGCTGCTGTCCAGTAGGAGCAGAGCCGGTCCGCCAATTGGCAGGAGGCGCCTAGCCTCAGGATCTAATCCCCTTTAGTGGAAAGGCCATGACTGAGCCTCGTAGTGCACATACCTCGACATGATGCACCTGGGATTCTTTTCACGTAATGGCAAAGATACCTTAGTTATTCAGATTATGTTGATTCTTCATCTACATCATCCTACATTAATGCCTCAGGCTACGACTCACCAAACCCCCCCCTCTGCCGACCCCCATCTATAAAGAGCGTGCATTAATTTCGATTATTCTCATCGAATTATATGCAAGGTACTTCTCCTGGAGGCTCTACCGGGGTTTACCCTAAGGTTGAGCCACTGCACTGTGCCATGTTGTGACAAATGACTCACACAGACAGCATCTGGTGGGGACGTGCGCAGTATGGACTTGAGGGAAAGAGATGAGTCAGGGCATACGGCATTCCTAGGGCTATCCAGCAGAGCTAAGGGTTGCAGGCGGGGTGTAAGATAGTGCTTTGTTGTGTGGGGGGAGCGTGTCAGTTAAGATGGGTTTTACCAGCAGCATTGTTTATGGTCATGTCTGGGAAAAATAAAAACGAGCGAGATTCTCCATCCATTGTCTGGGAAGATGGCCCATGTGTTTTGGCAGCAACTTCTGTTTGGTGGTTCTGCTAGTGGACAAAGGGTGCCTTGGAGATCTTCTGTCAGCCACAGCTGTCACTTAAGTCGTGTGGTCTTAGTTATTGGTAGACCCGATCTGGGGGCTTTGTGTGGTGTTGTGCGTTGTACGGACACCAGAATTTTCTTGCCCACCGCCCTAGATTTCATCTACCTCCCCTCCTGTAAAACTTCTACTGTGTTCTAGGGAGTTCTCTATCTACCCACCAAGGCCTGAGATTCGAGTGGAGGAGCCAGGATACGACTTGAGGTCAGAGCCATGGCTCCAACTGTTGCTCAGATAAGATGTCAGCTTTGAATGCAACCCTGAGCACTCCTCACGCTCGTGAGACCCTCACACTGGCACGTGTGCCGTAGCTCCCATTCGCCCTCTTCCCCCTTCAATCCATTTCTTTAGTAAGTAACCAGACGATTTATGTGCAGAGGCCTGACACAGCGCATCTCGTTCGGTTTAGCTGCCCTGTGCTACTGATCGTCCCATGACTTTGACTCGAAACAACCATTCACATGAATTTCTGCAAGCCGAACAATACCACCGAGACCGGAATATATCGCGATACGAAGTACGAATAGGCCATGAAGGAGCGTAGGCGTGGGAGGGGGTTGGTGCAATACAGACCACAAATCAATCCACCCATCGCGGGGGAACCCTTTATCCTAACTTAGGTAACAGAATCTATTGAGCTTTATAAGCTGGATCCAGGAATGGATAAAAACAAGACAGGCATTGATGCCCTAGGAAAACTCGACTGATCAGCGAAGAAATCAACGGAATATGTTTTGACACTGAATTCTCATAGCAAGCTAATACGCTTATTTACCCAGATAGCTTGCCTCCATATCTCTAGTAGTATGTTTGTCTCACAGATTTTGACTCTCTAATGCCAGTTGACAAATTGTTCTAGCCAAGTAGATGTGTCCTAGAAGGTACACAGGCTTTTGTGTTAATGTCCTTCACATATTTAGGGAAGCAAGGAGGCAAGGGTTGAGAGTCCATGGTTGAGTTGTCGAAAGGCCTCAGCCTCGTCTACAGAGTGGGTTCCAGGCCAGCTTGGAGAGCTAAAGGGGGACCTCAATAATAATGTAGTGGTTGTATCTCAAAAAATACAAATTAATAACAGACAAAAAAAAAAAAAAAATAAGATAATAAATAAATAAATGAGAAAAAAAGAATTGAGTCTCTACTTAAACATCTTAGACCAACCAAACTATTCCAAAATGCTTTAGAGCTACATAGGCTACTAGAGCAAATAAGTGGTATGATAGTGGCAAGACGTTCTGCATCTTACAATGTGTACGTGCTAAATCTTTCGTTCTAAAAAAGGAAACTGCATAAATATTATGGCCAGATAGAACACAAATGTGCAAAAGTCAGCGATCTGTTGACCCCAAAGGGGTATAGTGCCACTTCAGAATTTTGATAAATAAAACTAAGCCTCGATCACCATAGTTTCAGATATACAGACATAGGAATGAACTTGTGTGTGTGTAAGTAAAGTTGTGATCGTATTTAATGATTGTAAAGACTCTTCCCTGTCTTCTATGTACAGTATCACAAATTATTGGAATATTTACGATGGACGATCCTTTGAAAATACAAAATTTAACAAATGTAAATAGACTATCGCAATACGTAGCATTCTTCATAAGAAGACAGAAAGGCAATGCCGCGGCTGGTAGACTTTGGGGGTAGTGCCTTATGTCGCGTTTTATACTCCCACCTCCGGTATTTGTACACACCTTGGTATGAGAAAGAAGGGATTCTCTTGGAGTATCTATTAGTCTCTCAGTTGTATGGGACCAAAAATCTAAACATAGCTTTGTGTCATTTTTCTCAAGGCCTCCTAGTTTATGGTGTAGTCTAGCTGAGTGGGAAAACCCTTTGGATACTTCTAAACATGGATCGTGACACCATGTAGTTAAATAGAAAACAGGCAAAATCGCAAAACAACCAAGTGGCCCAACAACAAAAAAGTAAGAAGAATATTTGTATCTTAGGTTCAGACTCTAATGTTAAACACCAATCTCCACTGAGTACAGTGTAATATAAGAACAATAGAAGCCTTTAGGCAAATTTTTGTGTGTTGTATATCTTCTCTATAGAGCTCCAATAACAGAAAAGATATTTGATTTTAAACATGAAGGTTATAATGTATGAGCATATAAACTCAATACGGAATATTTCTCAGGAAAAACAAATTAAGCCATGTGGTGAATTAGATGAGACTTACTTCGTTACGTACTGGAGCTATAGTTGATTTTGATAGGGCGGTCCATTTCAAGAGGAGTCCTGCTCTGCACTAGCGGATACGACAACATGTTTACAACCTCCTGGAGCACTTTCACCCTAACCGAGCTATAGAGGCCCTATAAACTTCACAGTGCTCTGCAATACGAAAAGTGCCCTATCTTTCCTTGACCTAAGCGCTCTCCAGTTTATTTTTTGTTGGTGGGTGTTGAACACTGGTTGGTGTTAACCTCTCGGAGATTGCTGCCTGTATCTCCAACACTATCCAACTTGATCCTGCTCCTTTGCCATCCGTTAGCCCAGCTGTCTGGAACTCACTGTGGTAGACCGAATAGAATATAGGTGTGGCGCGGCTTTCCACTTCCCGTTACGGTTGTGGTCTCACCATTTCCACGAGTGTGTTCAGACCCTTCCCCAATATAGCAGCTTTTTTTTCCTGTATTAAAAACAATCATTCGCTGCTAAGAACTGGTGTGTGTGATAGTTGGGTAATGACCAATTAGATGAGTACCTGCTCCATGTGTGCGCAATGTCACTGGCCTTAAGCTAAGGCATGGTCGCGACCACACCCCAGTTATCAGTTAAAGACTTTCTTGTTTGGGCATCGCGATTTTTGCATCTCCCAAATGATCTTCTCGGTTAGGTGCCAAAAAAAACCCTCCAGTTCTTTCCCATGGTGCAGGCTGTTCTCGAACTGTCTCAGGATCGGAGAACACACTAAGACATGATGACGCAACTTCATGAGCACCCTCCTTCGAGCTGGTGCTGACATCAGATCACATAGATGTTCGCGCCAGGGCGCCTGAAGGGTGAGAAGAAATGATACGATATAATGTGCGCGACGATTTTGTGACCATCTACTACGAGTGATGTGCGTGTTCAATTGCCCTTGTATCTGATTGTTGTCTCTTAGTAGTCCTAGGAGTCATCTCACTACTTTTGTATAATGCTCTTCTAAGCTTTTCTTAGTGTCGGGTTTGATCTGGTGCTCTTTTCCTGTTGTGGCTCATCCCTTGTAGTCTATCGCCCAATCATAGCAAAATCAGATATTACAAACGAATATGCATGCACAAGTAGGATTTAATTTCCTAGAGGTCGAGGGAAGAGTACTAAAGGTCGCGATTCTGGAGCTCTAGACTCTGATCCTTGAGTTTGGCTCAATGATGGCTCTCACATAGTCTGGTTCTACAAGGATAACCAGGTAGCCAGTGTCAACAAAGAGAGGGAACTTTATTGAGAAAGTTTTCTGGCTGCGCAGCTTCCTCGATATGCCAAGGCGTTTCTCGGGAAACTTTGTGCTTGGAACGTGAGATGGGAGTCTTTAAGGTGTGGCGCACTTGCTCTTGTGTCGTCTCGCCATATACGTACTATTGTTACGTCAGCCAAGTCGCATATTTGTTTGGAGAATATTAGACATGACTCTGATCCATATAGTGCAGTTTTGTCATTTGTTTTAATGGGCGGGGAGCAAGCGAGTTGTCCAAAGACCCCTCTTATGTGCATGCTAAAGCATTTTAGAGTTTTCACAGAAGAGAGCAATCGTTAATAACGAGAGAGTACTCCTTCCCGTGTCTTCTGGGAGAACTCCCATGAGCACCCTATATCTGCCTGAACTACTATTTGATGGATGGGTACAACGCATCCGTATTGGAATGCTTGAGATTGACCAATGCTCGTATACATCAGAATCCCTAGCTCCACAGTAGCCCTAGTCTGCGGGGATGTATTTTTGACAACCTGTGATGTTGCTATCTCTCGCCGCTCACAGGGACTAGAGCATCCGCCGTAACTGCATAGCTTGCAGTCACATTTGACTGACCTAACCGCGTACTGTTGAGGCATTGTCGTATTTTGAGACCAAGTTGTCTTAGAAGGGTGAATGTGGCACATATAACCTTAGAGGAACACAGTGAGCGGTTTATTGAGGCAGGCAGGTCTTTAGTGACGTTCTTTAAACACGACCATGGGTCTAACAGCACTCTCTCTCATTAGCTTGGCCTGTGCTCTGTTAGCGAGATATGACCTGGCTGTTGCTTGCATCCAGATCAGCCGCCCATGCCTACCCGCCAACAATGGACTGTAATTCCCCTGGGTGACATTCAATCATTAGGAGCTTACAAAATACTTCCTTTTATAAGTTACGCCTCTTTTGGTCATGGTGTTTATCAACTAAGCTAACAGAAAAGCCTAGCGTGGCGCAACTGGAAATAGCCAAGAATGCGGCCCAAATGGCCCATACCACCTGGGGCACTGTCACTGGGGATCCTGGGCACCTGGATCAATTAATTTCCTTACATCAGACTGGTGGCTCTCTCTGATCCCGCATGCCCCACCCAGGCTTAAGATCTTTTCTGTTTCTCTCAAAACCTGTATTCTTGCCGTACACCCCACAGGGGAAGGAAAAACAAAAGTACTGCAGATCCTCTCGGCCCTACCAGAGGAGAGTGATTTACTCCCACCTTATACATTGGGCCAAACCCCTCAAACTGAATGGCCAAGAGGACTACAGGGAGTGGAGGACGACCCAGTCTCCTCCACTTCAGGACCCCTGTCCCCTCACCATACACAGTGCAGCTCCACTTACAGGGAGATAAGGTGGGCCCTCAAGGAGACTGAGGCAGTTCTGCTCCTTACTCTCCAAATCTCCTGCTGATGAGACTTTGGCCCTAAGGGGGCACTGAAAGCTTAGGATCCCCCAGCAGGGGCCATGTGCATTCATGGTCTATGTCCCTTTTTCAACTAGTGAGCTTTGTAACTGGAAAACTCAAAATTCTCCTTTTTCTGAAAAACCTCAGTGATACATAAAACATGCCTTTCCCTTTAGGAGACCTGACTGGGCATCTGGACAATTTTAAACACATCCTTTTAGGAGGAATAAAACTAGCTGCTCGGACCGCCCACAAAATGCACTTCCTGAGGCCTTAACCAACACATGATTCAGGAACCTCAAGAATCACCTGCTGGGTTCCTGGGGCACCTCTAGGAGGCCTACCAAAGTCTTCACCCCAATAGACCAGGATGCCCCACTCAGTATAAACCTAGCAATGCACTCAATAACTATTGCTTTGCATGCAGTGTCCAGCGGGAGGCACCAGATTTAGGATAGAAACACCGAACACTGGAAATGGTGCTCGACGGTCTCATGATCGTTGATCACAACAGCTATCTAGAGATTGGTTCATATGCATGAATGTCATAAATATCATCAAGGGCTCTAGGTAGGACTAAACAAACTAAAAAAAAAGTTGACTTAGGCCAGTAATACAGACAGGGTACCAGCTTCTCAGGGAGTGACAGACATATCGAAAAGGTCCAGGTGTGAGCTTGAGAGGCCCAAAATAACCATCACGAAAAAGTTGAATAAAAGAGATTTCAATGTTAGCTTAATATTATATTAAGCAAAAAGGGACACTGAGACGGAGTTCAAAAAAGAAATGAATGTTCCCACCAAAGTAGGTGAGGAAAAAATAGATGGAGGGCATCCACATCTTCGTTGCGAAAGTTCTGAAAACCAAGCGATCCCCTGCAAGCCCTTTAGGATTACCTAGGGGAGGGGAAGTCCATTACGTTCAATCAGAGTTTCCTTCCGCATGATTTCCATTGTGTCGCCCCCACAAGGACGCCAAGTTATTAGTGAGTTGCGTAGACAAAAACATCAGACACACGGGACCAAAACACACACACACACACACACACACACACACCCTTTTTTAAGGTGTGCTTGTACGATACACGGCCTTCGGGCACATGCTATGTGTAATGCCACATCCGATGCTCCAGTCGTGCTGGATTAACGCAATTCTTTCTTCCTTGTTAGGACCTATATAGTTATCTCCAGAGATCCTCAATAACCTTGGTTCACATTGTCAATGGACATAGATATCACTTGAGCCTTAAATTACCTGTTCGGCTCTGTATCTTTGGATTCCACTCCCCCTAACTCACGGGCATTTCGTTGTTAAATATTGGGGGACAATATGTTACCAGGACCTAGCCGTTAACAGTTTGATTCATTCCTTCTTCATCTCACCAGACTGCCTGAACCCTTTACTTGTGAGAAACGACTGCCTTATAAGCGCATCTACCTCTTGCTAAACAGTATGTGGGGAGCCTAAGTTGTAACATCTGATCTTCTTCATGGCATGAGAGCCACAGCAAGTGTCCCCATTAGTTTACATATTCTCCGCACGTGCTGCGTATGTGTGAACCTTTCGTTCCAAAGTTCCAAGGCATGGATTCGTGGGGAGGATCTATGCCACGCTCCGCGGTGAGACTCATTTCCTTGTACAGGCTTCATGTAGTACTGTGCTACCCCGTGCGCTGCAGCTTCATGTAGTCACGTGTAAGTTTACATCCCTCAACCCAGGAATAGAACCGACATGCAGCTCGCTATTCCCAAACAGCGATAGGACATCTTTGTACCTCCAGCTGGATATGTTGAGATTGGACTAAGAGTAAGATGGGAGGGGGAGGGGCATCGGGAGCTAGGCACCCCAAGCTCAGACCCCCAGTGCCGGACCCGAATGGTCACCCAGCTGCGAGCACAAACCCGTGAGTAAGCGGGGCAATGCCCCATGAGTAGACGTGCTTCTCAATCCGCAAATCTCAAGGGTGGGGCAATTAGCCTGGTCTCCTGAGCAAGAGCCATAGGCTCTGTCAAGTACGGATATACTCATCCATGAGGACTTCAGGGAGAGGCGGCCTGAGTTTGTCTGCAATTCCCTTAGCAACAACGCCCAGTCAATGGTTTAGAGGACAGTCATTAGCTCCTGATTTTAGGATTGAAACACATCAAGGGAGCCCCGGGCAGTAAAGAAATTATCAACCTGTGTTCATCAACGCGCGAACTCATGGCGCAAAAGCTACATCCAACAGCCACGTCACTTCACCCATAAACGCACAAATCAACTCCATATGGATCCCAAGCTCCCCCAAGGGCCTTGTGGACTCCTGATCCAGGCTGCGTTCTAGATCTTCCAGCGCCACCCTGCCCTTACTCCAGAACTAAAGCCAGAAAGTCTCTACCCTAATTACACGCAAGATCCCTTGCTGCCAAAATAGGCCACCTTGTAAATGGGCCATCTTCCCAGACAATGGATGGAGAATCTCGCTCGTTTTTATTTTTCCCAGACATGACCATAAACAATGCTGCTGGTAAAACCCATCTTAACTGACACGCTCCCCCCACCCACCCCACACCCCGCCTGCAACCCTTAGCTCTGCTGGATAGCCCTAGGAATGCCGTATGGCGGGCCACTGACTCTATCTTCTGTCCATAAGTCAGGTATTGCTCTGTTCCGGTTGCGAAACGGTGCTCGCCAGGCAGCTGATCCAGATATGATCGGTGATCATGGTGATTACAACTAGGGGCCAAAGTCTGGCACTTGTTCACGCACAATTCAAGTACCCGGTACCAGTCGCACGTGAGGCTGCAACCTGGTATGGTTTGGTAAAAGTATCCCTCAGAGTAATCCTATGGCTGTTGGATACGTGCGCCAAGGTGTGGATATCTCTGCTTGGAGAGATATTTGATATGCCAAGTTAAATGGACATCCGAGGGCAATAAGTACCCCTTCATCTCTGTGGGCGGGGGGGAGGTAGTTATGGGATATGGACTGCTTTCTCTTGACACTCTAAGACAATCAGTATATAGGATTATAATCTCTATCAAAAAACCACACTCTTACTCTAAAACGCCGGTTATGGTTCTCTGAAAAGAATCCTCATCATCTCGAGGTATGTGGCGTAATTTATAGAGCTTGTTCAATCGGCATAGTCGGCTCAGCCATACTATAGATCCTCTTCCTACCTATGGGGCATGCCTCCTCACCATGACAGGCCGTCCAGCTTAACCAGAAGGCCTAGGAGCGATATCTGTCCAGTAGTCCCAAGCCTTCAGTAGGTGCTCTCAGCTAATCCTGCGAGAGAGGATCAAGACGCACTACTGCACTTCGAGTAACAAAGAGATGGCTAAAGTAAGAAAGTCTAGGGGCGTCCAAGGATCAGACCGCTGCACCGATGGTCAGGAACTCCTGAGATAACTCCAGCTAGCACCAAGACAAAGGATACAACTTTAAGAAGCAGACTCGGAAAAAAAAATATGGAAGAAGACTCAGAGGATATACCAACTTCAGAGGGACCCAGCCCATAGAATGGACTGAGACTTAACAGGAGGCCTTTGAGGCTCTAAAGAGGGTCCTTTAATCCTCATTAGCCCTGGCTCTCCCAAATGTTACTAAGCCTTTCCACTTATTTGTGGATGTGGCCTGAGGTATCACCAAGGGGATTTTGACTCAGAACTTGGGGCCATAGAAGTAGCCTGTGGCCTATTTTTCTAAGAAACTAGATCATCTATTGGTTGGGTGGCCNAAAAAAAAAAAAAAAAAAAAAAAAAAAAAAAAAAGAATTGAGTCTCTACTTAAACATCTTAGACCAACCAAACTATTCCAAAATGCTTTAGAGCTACATAGGCTACTAGAGCAAATAAGTGGTATGATAGTGGCAAGACGTTCTGCATCTTACAATGTGTACGTGCTAAATCTTTCGTTCTAAAAAAGGAAACTGCATAAATATTATGGCCAGATAGAACACAAATGTGCAAAAGTCTTTACCAATAAGCACTTCAAATTGAAATAAACTAACCCACACACCATAGTTTCAAAACAACAGAGAACTAGAAATACATTTTAATGATAATATTCTGTTCATTAAGTATACAATTTTATTAGTAGACTAAAACAAAATTTAAACATGTAAAATAGAATATGTCTTCTTAAGAAGACAAAAGCATGCGAGGTATGGTGGCCTATGCCTTTAACCCCAGTGTTTGTAAGGTAGAGGAAGAGGGATCTCTGTGAGTTCAAGTCCAGTGTGGTCTACATAGTGCATTCCAGGCCAGTTGGTGTCACAGGGAAACCTTTTCTCAAAAAGGACCAAAAAAAAAACAAGGCAAAACAAAACAACAGTGACAACAACAAAAAAGAAGACAAAAATGTACTTGTCAAATTAATTAAAACATTTCCTGTAATATAACAAAGCTTTAAATTTTGTTTTTATTTTTAGAGCTCAACAACAAAAATTTGATTTTAAAAGAATATATTATGAGAATAATCAACAAATTTTAGAAAAACAAATAGTGAATATGAGACTTACTCTACTAAGTATATTTATGGTGGGTCATTTCAAGACTGACCATAGCTACACCATGTTACAACCCTGAGCTTCACCCAGTAGAGCTTAACTTCAAGTATGACAATAGAAAAGTCTGACCAAGCTGCACCCAGGTGTGGGTGTGAACAGGTGGGTGAAACCCTGGTTGCTCCTGCTCATGGCAGATTTGTGGCTTCCACACTTTCCACTTACCTTGCTCTTGCAGAATAGGAATTGTTGGGGCTTTCCACTCCTAAGGTTGGGCACTTAAACTTTTCACCCCAATGCAGTTTTTCTGTATAAAAACTCGCCCTAAGAACTGCTTGGCACTGCACTTGGGACCAAATGAGCAGTGTGGTCACCAGTAGGGGCATAAAGACTTTCTTTGGGCACGATTTTGCATCTCAATGATCTTCTCTGGTGGAAACAACTCATTTCCTTTGGTTCCCTGACTGGGAAACCAGAGAGTTAGATCACAGACCCTGGAGTGCTTCAGTCAATGACTCGGGGCAGAGGGAAACAGATTTGGGCAGATTCCTAGGGAGGTGTAACCTGAGGTGTTCTAGGGCCCTGGGAAACTCTGGTCTCTGCGAGTCTGGTGCTCTGGTGGCCTCTGACACCCCACTCCAAAAGATTTTCAAAGAATATGAAAAGTTGTTTAATTCTAGAGGGGAAAAAAAAACCCTCTGGCTGTAAATCTGTCTGAGGTGCACTCAGAAAGGTCAGACATGGCTGTTAATCCAGTGTCCAGGGAACTTTATGAAATGTCACTGGCCCTCTGTATCCAGGTTTGGGAACTTGTCTGTGAGTGCTTGGTGGCCACTGTGTGCTTGCCTTGTCATTGTCTGCACCATTTTGTCTGACTGTCAATTTGTCATTTGTTTTAATGGGCGGGGAGCAAGCGAGTTGTCCAAAGACCCCTCTTATGTGCATGCTAAAGCATTTTAGAGTTTTCACAGAAGAGAGCAATCGTGGTATCCTCCTGTCTCCTGGGAAACTCCAGACATTCTGTGAACTTGAATGGCCGACCTTTGATGTAGGATGGCCCAGTGAAAGAACCTTACATGCCTGTGGTGGTTTGAGTGAGTGTCCCCCATAGGCTGTAAGTATTCAGACATTTGTCTCCAGTTGTTGGCACTGTTTTTGGAGGTCTTAGAAGGTGTGGCCATGCTAGAGGAAGTACGTTATTAGGGGCAGGCTTAGTGAGTTTAACAAGCCTCATGGTCTACAGTCACTCTCTCTCTGCTTCCTGTGCTCTTTGCGAGATATGACCCTCGGCTTGCTGCTCCAGATCCAGCCGCCATGCCTCCCGCCACAATGGACTGTAATTCCCTGGAACCATCAATCATAAGCTCAAACTCTTCCTTTTATAAGTTCTTTTGGTCATGGTGTTTTATCACAGCAACAGAAAAGTGACTAATACAATGCCCAAATGGCCCATACCACCTGGGGCACTGTCACTGGGGATCCTGGGCACCTGGATCAATTAATTTCCTTACATCAGACTGGTGGCTCTCTCTGATCCCGCATGCCCCACCCAGGCTTAAGATCTTTTCTGTTTCTCTCAAAACCTGTATTCTTGCCGTACACCCCACAGGGGAAGGAAAAACAAAAGTACTGCAGATCCTCTCGGCCCTACCAGAGGAGAGTGATTTACTCCCACCTTATACATTGGGCCAAACCCCTCAAACTGAATGGCCAAGAGGACTACAGGGAGTGGAGGACGACCCAGTCTCCTCCACTTCAGGACCCCTGTCCCCTCACCATACACAGTGCAGCTCCACTTACAGGGAGATAAGGTGGGCCCTCAAGGAGACTGAGGCAGTTCTGCTCCTTACTCTCCAAATCTCCTGCTGATGAGACTTTGGCCCTAAGGGGGCACTGAAAGCTTAGGATCCCCCAGCAGGGGCCATGTGCATTCATGGTCTATGTCCCTTTTTCAACTAGTGAGCTTTGTAACTGGAAAACTCAAAATTCTCCTTTTTCTGAAAAACCTCAGTGATACATAAAACATGCCTTTCCCTTTAGGAGACCTGACTGGGCATCTGGACAATTTTAAACACATCCTTTTAGGAGGAATAAAACTAGCTGCTCGGAGATCCACAAATCTTCCTGAGGTAAACAAAATGACTCAGGAACCTCAAGAATCACCTGCTGGGTTCCTGGGGCACCTCTAGGAGGCCTACCAAAGTCTTCACCCCAATAGACCCAGATGCCCCCAGAAAACCAGCAACTATAAATATTGCCTTTGGCATGCAGTGGGTCCCAGATGTTAGGAGGAAATTACAGAAACTGGAAGGGTTTGAGGTCATGAATGTATCACAGCTATTAGAGATTGTTCAAAATGTCTATAATAATCAGGACTCTGAAGAGGATAAACAGAATAAAAAGTTGACTAGGACAGTGGTACCAGCTCTCAGGGAGACAGACTGTAGAAAGCTCAGGAGTGGAGGCCAAAAACATCAGGAAAAAAGTTGAAAAAGGATCAATGTGCTTATTATAAGCAAAAGGGACACTGGGAGAATGAATGTCCCACAGGGAGAAGAAGGGGGGGGCATCACATCCTCCAACTCTTTGAACACTGAGGGGACCAAGTCTCCATTTCATGTGCCCCCACAAGCCTATAGTGATGGTGAAAATAGGGGACAAACCTTTTAAATTTCTTGTAGATACAGGGGTAGCATGTTCAGTGCTGGAAACGCCTTTAGGACCTATGTCACCCCAACAACTGTCAATTCAAGGGCAACTGGCAAAACTGCCTCTTATTCTTGGTCCCCCTCACAGATGGTAAATTGGGGACAAGGTACTGTGATTCATTCCTTCTTCATCTCACCAGACTGCCTGAACCCTTTACTGGGAAGGACCTCCTCTGTAAAGTAGGAGCCACTGTCTCTTTCAGGGAGACAGAAGCCAGTCTCACCCTGGTCGTAGGTCTGACCCCAACTAAGATTCTGAGGACTTCCCTCCCTATCTGAAGAGTATCTCCTGAAACCAGAACAAACTGCTAGCAAAGATAGACATCTTTGTACCTCCAGGGTATTTGAAGGTATGGGAGCCCACCAACCCCACAATGGTCACCCAGCTGCTGAGCACATAAACCCCTGTGAGAAGCAGGCAATGCCCCATGAGACTGCTTCTCACCAAATCAGGGAATTGCCAAGGACATAAACAGGCTAAGGGAAGCAGCAATTCTCATTCTCTGCCACGCCCCATGGGACACCCCATTGCTCCTGATTTTGAAGCCCAGGACCCTAGACTATCAACCTGTATAGGAACTCATGGAAGTCACCAAGCAAGTCAAGAACATCCACTCAATGGTCCCAAACCCCGCTACTCTCCTGAGTCTCCTACCTCCAGAGAAACAGGTCTATACAGTCCTGGACTTGAAGGATGACTTCTCCTTGCCACTGGCACCTGTTAGTCAGTTGCTCTTCAGGTTTGAGTGAGCTGATCAAGATGGAAGATACACAGGCCAACTGGCTTGGACTAGACTACCCCAGGGGTTTTAAAGTTCTCAAACCTTGTGTGATGTGGCCAAGGTGTGGACCTCCTGGAGTTATGCCAGAGACATCCAGAAAGTACCTCACTCCAGTACATGGATGACCTTCTTGTCACTTCAGAAACAGAAGAGGAATGCAAAAAGGCCACCAAAGGACTTGGAGACACCCCATACCCTGGGGTATTAAGTGTCAGCCAAGGAGGCTCAGCTCCATGTGCCCCATGCCACATGGGGTATATCAGGGTATAATCTAGAAGGAGGAGAATGCTCTCTGTCTCAGGCTCATATCTCAGCAATCCTGCAAATCCCCACTCCAGAGAACAAAAGGCAAATAAGAAATTGGGGGGGGTAAGTACTTAGTGATTGCTGTCTATGGATTTCAGGGTGTACACAAACTGTGAAAACACTATATACCAACTTCAGAGGGACCCAGCCCATAGAATGGACTGAGACTTAACAGGAGGCCTTTGAGGCTCTAAAGAGGGTCCTTTAATCCTCATTAGCCCTGGCTCTCCCAAATGTTACTAAGCCTTTCCACTTATTTGTGGATGTGGCCTGAGGTATCACCAAGGGGATTTTGACTCAGAACTTGGGGCCATAGAAGTAGCCTGTGGCCTATTTTTCTAAGAAACTAGATCATCTATTGGTTGGGTGGCCAGCTTGCATATATGCAGTGCCCCCCAACCCCCCACTTCTCTGATTGTAAAAGAGGCTGATAAGTTGACTTTAGGACAAGAGCTCTTTCTAATCCTGTTTGGTTGAAGCCCTTCTGAGAGGAAGTAAGAAAGATGGATGCTGAAGCCTCAAATGACTCATTACCAAGTGTTCCTCTGATATCAATCCTCAAAAGGTTTTGCAGAACTTCAGCCCTCAAACCAGTGATCACCCTGTTGCTAGGTGACCATCTGGAACAACCCCAGCATTACTGTACTGAGGTGACTGACCTGATCCAATCCGTCAGACCAGATCTAATTGATGAAAGCAGATGAGGTATTATTTTGTACACTGATGGAAGTAGCTTCATCTAGAATGGCCTCAGGTGTGCAGGGGCTGCACTTGTCACAAAAGATCAGATTATCTGGACCTAGTTGCCAGCCAAGGAACATCTGCCCAGAAGGCTGAACTGGTAGTACTGACACAAGGGCTCTGATGGGGAAAGAACAAAGTTGTCACTGTGTCTACAAACAGTCAGATGCCATCACCACTGCCCATGTGCATGGTTCACTGTATCAAAAAAAGAAGGCTCCTTATCTCAGCTGGAAAAGAAAGAAAGAAGAAAGGAAACATTTTGGCCTTGTTGGAAGACATCTGGCTACCCAAGAAATTGGCCATCGTACACGGCAAAGGACATCAAAAAGGAAACTCCCTCAAGGCACAGGAAATAGGGCAGCAAATATGGCCACCTGGGAGGTAGCCTTAGACCCAGTGGGGTCTCTCCAGGTTCTAAGAAAGATGCCAGAACCAAGCCTGCCCCATGAAACCACCTACCCAGTGGGGGGGGGGGGAATGGGAGCAACATGAAAATGAAAACAGAAAAAAGACCACACCCCCAAAAAGAAATGAAAACAGTATGGCACATTTAAAACAACAATTTTACACAGCTATTAAAGGAATGTGCTCAATTTACAACTATTGGAATGTGAGAATGGGCATCACTTATGGGAAAGTGAACACTGAAGGCAAATAATATTATGTCCAGGCTAATACTAGATTTTATTTTAATAAGTGAGAGAATTGACAACTATACACACTACTTATAAAGTAACTCTAGGGCTGGAGAGAGAGCCTAGCGGTTAAGAGCACTGACTGCTCTTGCAGAGGACCCAGTTTCGATCCTCAGCACCCACATTGCAGCTGAGAGCCATCTGTAACTCCAATTCCAGGAGAACTCCAGTTCCAGGGGAATCCAAGACCCTCTTCTGACCTCCGCAGCATTGCATGACATGGGTGCACAGACCTACATGCAGACAGTACATTCATACACATACAAAAATAACTAAAATTTTAAAAAATTTTTAAGTAACTCTAAAATCTGAGGAAGTGCAGAAAACTAAGATCATCTTTTAAAAACAAGGTATAGCAAGAAAGGTGGTCAGCAAGACACCAGCACAGTGGCAGGCCAGGTAAGGCGGACCTGCCTTGTGGCCCTGCCTTGTGGGCCCTCCCATCCCCTGCCCCTGTAGGCTTGGGAGTGCCCAGAAACCTCCCACCTCAGGGACCAGTAAACAGAGTGGCGTGGGCAGAGCTAGACAGGCAGCCAGCAGGACACGAGCAGGTGCAGAGTTAGAGATTCTAGGCTGCACAGCCAATGTTGAGGAACAAGCCAGCAGGAAGCAGAGTGAGTGACCAACCAGTCCTCCATATTAACATTGAGATTATCACCAGAATCCAAACAAAAGAACAACAACAACAACAAAAAATAATCCACATGCCAAAGACACAACGAAAAAATAGCAACATGGGAAAAAGCTCATAATAAATCCACACTGAACATTACCAGTCCTATAGAAGATCCCTACAATGAGATCTCCCTGGAAGGAGACCAAGATACAGACCTTAGAAGAACAACTGTAGACATATTCAAGAAATCAAAAAATATAAAGAACAAATCAGAGAACTAAGGGGAGAGAATGAAAAACTCAAGAAGAAACTAGAAGGAAAAAAATGATAAACTCTGGTAAGAACTAGAGGGAGAGAACGACAGTCTCCGGAAGAAAATGGAAACACTGAAGAGATCCCATGCTGAAATGAAAAAAGAAACTGACCAGCAAAGCAAGGAGCTACAAGAAGAGAATGACCAGCCTGGTATACAGAGTGCGTTCCAGGACAGCTAGGGCTACAGGGAGACCCTGTCTCAAAAAGACCAGAAGAAGAAGAAAAAGAAGAAGAAGAAGAAGAAGAAGAAGAAGGAGGAGGAGGAGGAGGAGGAGGAGGAGGAGGAGGAGGAGGAATGACAAGCTCCGAAAGGAAGTGGAAATACTGAAGAAATCACAGGATGAAATGAAAAAGGAACTTGAACATTCATCCAATCAACAGGAAAGGATGGGGGAAAAGCCTCAGAAGCAGAATATCAGACCTGCAGGATAACACAGAGCAACTAGAATCCTCAAGTAAAGATTATGAAAACTTTTTTAAAACACAAGAGTGGAAAAACCAGGAAACGTAGAACACTATGAAAAGACCTAACCTCTACATCATAGGGATAAAGGAAGGAGAAGAATCCCAAGATAATTGTATTGATCAGATCTTCAGTGGAATAATAGAAGAAAATTTCCCCAAACTGAAAAAAAGACAAACCCATACAAATACAAGAAGCACATAAAACACCAAATAAAAAAGACCAGAAAAGAAATCCCCCACACCATATCATAGTTAAAACACTAGATGCTCAAAACAAAGACAAAATACTGAAAATCACAAGAGAAAGACAAAAGTTCCATATAAGGGGAAACCCATCAGAATCACAGCTGACTTCTCAGTACAAACTATGAGAACCAGAAGAACGTGGACCAAAGTATTCCCAGTGCTAAACAACTTTAGATGCCAACCCAGATTACTATATGGAGCAAAAATGTCAATTATAGTTGAAGGAGAAAGAAATTAACAAAAGCATAACAGAGAAAATACAAACCTAGACCAAGAATGCAAACAAAAAATAAGGTGAAAGGAAGCAACACACAGCTCTCAATAACTTTAAATATTAATGGTCTAAACTCCCCAATCAAAAGACATAGACTGGGAGAATGGATTAAGAAACAGAATCCATCTATATGCTGTCTACAAGAAACCTATCTCACCCTCAAGGACAGACACCACCTTAGAGTGAAAGGATGGGGGGGAGCAAATGGTACCAAAAAGCAAGCAGGAGTTGCTATTCTAATATCAGACAAAATAGACCTCAGAGTAAAATTAATCAGAAGAGACAAAGAGGGCCATTACATCCTTGTCAAAGGAACAATTAACCATGAAAATTTCACAGTCTTAAATGTTTATGCACCAAACTCTGGTGCACCAAACTTTATAAACGCAATTCTACAGGACCTCAAGACCCAGATTAATCCCAGCACACTAATAGTGGGGGGCTTTAATACCCCACTGAGCCCCTTGGATAGATCAACTGGACAAAAATAAACAGAGAGACATCGGAACTGAACAATACAATGCACCGAATGGACCTCACAGACATCTACAGAATATTCCACCCAAACACCAGAGAATATACTTTCTTTTTTTTTTTTTTTAAGAAAGCACTGTAACATCTAGGTTTTATTTATTCTTATACATTAAGCCATAAGCCCGTAGAGAATGGGCTCCAGCAGTTCAGGCTCCTTCCCATTAGTTCTCACACAGTGCGCTTCTCTGGGTGGGGCAGGCTGACACTTCAACTAAACCCAGGTTCCTTTCTCCTTGGCTTCCTTTTTTTCTTGCCATTTTTCTTCCCATGTTTCAGCAAGTTGTCTTGGCTCTTAGAGTGCTTAATATGCTCAATACACACATTAATTCTCTTGGAAAGAATTTACCCTTAACTTGCTTGTTGACAATGCCAACAGCATGCTGAGTGACATTGTAGACTCGCCCAGTGTTGCCATAGTAACATTTATGGGGCATTCCTTTTTGAACAATACCCATTCCCTTAATGTCTACAATATTGCACTTCTTGTAGATTCACATATATGTGGCCAAAGGAACAATGCCATATTTTCAAAAGGGCCTAGAGAATATATAGCAGGTGCCTCTCCTCTTTGCCTTTGTGTTTGTCATTTTTGCAAATCACTGGAAGATGGCTGCTCTGGCAGAAAGAAGAGAATATACTTTCTACTCAGCACCTCATGGAATGCGCTCCAAAACTAACCACGTACCAGGACACAAAAGAAATCTCAACAAATACAAAAGAATTGAAATTATTTCATGCATTCCATCAGACCACGGTGCAATAAAGCTCAATATGAACACCAGACTAAGCCCTACTAGCTCCAAGAACACATGGAGACTAAACAACATAATCTTGAATAATGAATGGGTCAGAGAAGAAATAAAGAATGAAATAAAAGTATTCATGGAACTAAACTAAAAAGACAATACAACACAACAAAACCTGTGGGATACATTAAAAGCAAACCTAAGAGGGAAATTTATAGCCCTAAGGGCCCACATTAACAAAAGCAGAAAGGCAACAAATAAAGGATCTCACACTGCAGGTAAAAAAACACCTGAGAGACAACAACAAATGAACCCTAAGCCCAACAGACAGGAAGAAATAACAAAAATAAGAGGAGAAATCAATGAAATAGAAACAAAGAAAACAAAAGAAAGAAAGAGCAACTCCAAATCAATAGCATTCCTGATGAAAGGGGAAACATCACAACAGACAAAGAAAAGATCCAGACAATCATATGAGAATATTTCAAAAACCTATACTCTACTAAATTTGAAAACCTAGGAGAAATGGATGAATACCTGAAATGCTGGGAATCAACAAAGCTTAACCAAGAAGAGATTGACAGTTTACACAGACCCATTATATTTGAGGAAAATGAAGATGTAATAAAAAACCTCCCAACTAAAAAAAGCCCAGCCCCCCCCCCAAATTTTAAAGATACTGAGAAAAAGATACATAAGAAAAACATGTTCAGCAGAATGCATGAGCTCTGGTGGGGTGGGGTGGGGGCAAGGAAGGGGGAATGGGTCTAGATTTGATTGGGGAAAGAAAGAAAGAAT
>VZQC01003012.1:4328209-4345385 GCA_009823505.1 Rhizomys pruinosus | reverse complement strand
AGGGCCGGAGAGATAGCCTAGCGGTTAAGAGCACCGACGCTCTTGCAGAGGACCCGGGTTTGATCCCCAGCACCCACATGGCGGCTAAGAACCGTCTGTAACTCCAATTCCAGGAGAACTCCAGTTCCAGGGGAATCTGAGACCCTCTTCTGACCTCCGCGGCATTGCACGACACGGGTGCACAGACCTGCATGCAAACAATACATTCATACACATACAAAAATAAATAATAATAAAAAAAAAAAAAAGAAAAAGTAGGCGGAAACCTATGAGACATAGGCATAGGTGTAGGAAAAGACTTTCTAAATCAAACAGCAGCTGCATAGGAAATAAGGTCAACAGTTGACAAATGAGACCTCATCAAACTCAAAGCTTCTGTACAGCAAAAGAAACAATCAAGGAAGTGAAGAGAAAAACGCACAGAGTGGGAGGAAACCTTCACCAGTGATACATCCGACAGAGCATTAACTTCCAGAATATATAGACTACTCAAAAAACAAAGAAGTAAGTAAACAAATGACCTACTCAAAAGATGGAGTAAAGAGATGAACAGAGACTTCACCAGTAAGGAAGTAAAGATGGCTGAGAAACAAAAAGTGCTCAACATCATTAATAATTAAGGAAATGCAAATTAAAACCACTCTAAGATATCTTCTACTCCAATAAGACTGGCTAAGATCAAGAAAACAAAGGACACCAAATGCTGGAGAGGTTATAGGGAAAGGGGAGCACTCATCCACTGCTTGTGGGAATGTAAACTCATACAACCACTGTGGAAAGCAGTGTGGAGAACCCTTAAAAGACTCAAAATGAGCCTATCACCTGACCCAGTCATACCACTCCTGGATATATACCCACAAGATACATCCTACTGCAAAGATACAGGCACATCTATGTTTATTGCAGCTCTCTTCACAATAGCGAAGAGCTGGAACCAACCCAAATGCCCCTCAACTGATGACTGAATAACAAAAATGTGGTACATCTACACAATGGAGTTCTATGCAGTGGTAAAGAAAGATGACATTGTGAACTTTGCAGATAAATGGATGGAACTGGAAGCTATTATGCTAAATGAAGTAACACATTCCTGGGGGGGGGTGGAGGGAGGAGAAGCAGAATGGTTTCCCTCATTTGTGGATGCTAATACCAAATCCCCAGTTGAAAGGCAAGCTAAGCAATGTTATTGTTATATTTCTTTGCATCTGAAAGCAACTGTGCTGTTATAATGTGAATCTGTTAATGGGGTCTAGAATTGATATACCAATTATTTTCAGACATTGTAGTATGTATTCATATTTTAGAGTAATATGAAATTAAAAGGAAAAATGTGAACATGAAAACATTTTGGAATTAACATACAGTTTATTTTCAGAGGTCATAATTTTGATACATATGTGATGGTTATATAGGCATATTTTGGAGCAATACAATGGGGAGGGAACAGCAACAACATAAGGACTGTCAAAGAACTGACTGATATGATTAAATTCTGCCCAAAACAACAAGCCACTACAGAGAAAGACTTTGGAAAGACAAAGAGAAAGATGAAAGACATGTATGGCAGAATGCATGAACTGGGGTGGGGTAGGGGGCAGGGAGAGGGGAATGTGTCTAAATTGGACTGAAAGATGATCTATGAAATACTCAAAACATCAATAAAAGTACAAAAAAATAATAAAAATAAAAATTTTATAATTTTAAAAATAATCATAAAAGAAGGTATAGCAAAGAAATTAGCAAAAATTAAGTTTCATTTCTTACTGTGTTCCCAAGACAATATTGAATGCAGTTTACTGATAATATATGGCTGTCAGTGTGCATGCATATGCATATGGACAAGCAGAGATTTATAAAATACACTACTGCCCAGTTCCAGGAATGGCCAAATGGATTTGCTAAAGCAAAAGTACTCCAAATATAAATGAAAACTATAGTTCAGTAAGAAATTATTTTTTTAGCATCTATAGCCAGCCACTCTTCACATGACAAAGGACAGAGAAGAGAGAACGTACCTTGGGCAGTGGCTTTCCCTGGTGGCAGTTGATCCCGCCTACATGGACTATGTTGGGCATCAGAGGTCTGGGGAACTCCAACATAAAGTCAGTGCGCAACAACCAAACAGACACCTGGCTGAAGAGATCAGTCACAGACACTGGGGTCTGGAGAACTTCAGAGGCGATTTCTACAGGAGTTTTGTAAAACTGGGGGCAAAATGCACGCTCCCCCATGTGGGAGATAAAGTTCTGAACTCTCTCCTTGAAAGTCATGGTGTCCGTGAGTTTCAAGAGACCTCTGGGAACATAGGAAAGAGGACTGGGACACTGAGCACCATCTTCAAGATAGTGGCAAAATATTCCTCTGCTGAAAACCACAGATGGAAGGGAAAAGTATTTGGCAACAATTAAGCCACACACATCAAAAGCATCCAGAAACACGGTATTGAAAGAACTCTGCTTTATGTACTCTACTAACTGCTTGTCATTAAAAAAATTCCTACAATGGGTAAATAATTCAGAAAAAATTTTGGCTGAGTTCAGTATTGTACTAAGCGTGCCCCATTCTGGAGTTTTCCATTGAACATCAGCAAAAAGCTTGAACTCTCGGTCCAAATCCTCCTGAGTGTAAGAAACTGCATAAGTCTTCAGTGTAAAATTCAGGGATCTTCCCAGCTGCCAACTCACTTCTGGCACAACTACCACCACCTCATGTCCTTTCTGGATGAGTTTATCCACAACTGACTGCATGGTAAACCAGTGGCTCCCGTCCATGGGCACCACCAGCAGCTTGCCTGCCTGGGCAGAGCCAGATGCCAGCAGCAGACAGAGGCAGAGAGGAAGCCAGGCTGGCAGAAGAGCAGGAGCCATTGGAGAATGTCAGAAGTGCAGCACACCAACCTAGGCTGGCACTCCTCCCTGCTCTTTAAATACAGCAGGAGGAAGTGCAAGCACAAAGCCCTCCCCTCCTCCAGAGGAGGGGGTGTGCTCACTCTCTTTAAGGAAGTACACTCCCTGACAATTATTTACTTGTAAGAATGACAATAAAGAAGTAAGCACTACTCACCTGTTTATTTGTTGTCCAGATAAGAAAAGTTTGTGATCTTTGCCCTGGGCAGAATTATTCAATGTGACCTTAGAAACTTATAAAGAAATTTGCTTGATCCCATGAAGTCTAAAGTTTAAAAAAGAAAGTAAGCTCAAATAAGCCTGCCTGCTGGAATTGCTCTCAAAGCAAAGTGCTCTCTTCAGAACACCAGACCACTTTCTGAAAAGAAGTGTGCTGCCTCTGGGTCCAAGGCATGAGTTAGGGTCAGGACTAAGAATTGGCTTAGGGTTAGGGTTAGGGTTAGGGCTAGAAATTGGCTTAAGGTTAAAATTAGGGTTAGGTTCAGGTTCAGGGTTAGGGTTAGGGGTCAGCATTTTGGTTAGTGTTACTGTTAGGGTTTAAAGTTAGCGTTAGGGTTAGGATTAAGTTAAGTTTCTTAACTTAATGTTTAGGATTATGTTTAGTGTTTTTTATTGAATTCTTCTACATTTCCCACAATACATCTTTATCATACTTAAACCCTCTGTCCGATCTGCAACCATCCCTATATATCCACCAGTGCATTTCATGCTTTCTGTTATATATGTCAAGACTTATCGAGCCAAATTTGTGTCCCCAAATGTCCCTCAATGGGACTCTATGCACTGGAGCCTAATCAAGCTATCTAGTGTCACTCCCTTAAAGGAAATTCTCAGGGCTGGAGACATGACCTAGCGGTCAAGAGTATGGACTGCTCTTGCAAAGGACCCGGGTTTGATCCCCAGCACCTACATGGCAGCTGATAACTGTCTTTAACTCCAGTTCAAGGGGAATCCAACACCCTCTTCTGACCTCCATGGCATTGCACGACATGGGTGCACAAAAACCTACATGCAGACAATACACTTATACACATAAAAAAATAATAAATAAATAAAAATTAAAAAAAAAACATTAAAAAAAAAGGAAATTCTCCTTCCCCCAATACTCAACAGTTGCCAACAGTTTCTCAGCTGAGGTTGTGGCTTCATACCCATTTCCGCACTTCCATGCTGTGTTTGTGTCTGGTCTGAACTTGTGTGGGTCTTGGGCATGCTGTCACTATTGCTTGTAAGTTCATATGAGCAACTTCCCAGCAACCTGGGAATCTCTGTTTCCTTGTGCTCACCCACCACCCTGGGCTCTCACGGTCTTTCTGCCCCCTCTTCCGTGAAAGTTCCTAAGCCCTCGGTGGCAGATTGGATATAGCTGTCCTACCCAGGGACAGGCACTCCTTCTGGATTAATCATCTCTTGCATGAGGAAGCTTTGCTGATGAGAGCTGAGAGATGCATGGATAGTCTTCCTGCCTCCTGTTCCCCTCTGGTCCCTGAGCCTGGGGTGTATCCCTCCAGGCCTCTGAATTGCTGAAGTAAGACTGACCACCACCTACATAGACCATCACAGGGACTTGCAGAGATGTGACTGTCATCCCTTTCACATAATTACCCTTTGGTATGTCCAATGCACTACACAGTCACATATTCTGAAGAAAGGTTGAGATCTCTGCTTCAGGCACTGCCGAGTCACCCAAGGGCCTCCTCAAAGATCAATGTATTTGTCTCCCACATTCTTTTGACTGTTCACTGAAATCAGGCCAGAGGATTTCCTCATGTGTTTTTCCTTTCTGTACTTACCCCCCCCCAACTACTACTTGCCCAGAGCATAACATAAAGTGTTTCGTTAATTCAGACTCGATTCCTTTATGTCAGTTTTCTATATAGCCCATGGATAGCCCAGATACCAGAGAGGCATTTAGTCAGGGATTTCACAGCCAAGCTAGGGATATAATCCTTGTTATCCCCACAACATGGACCTTTGGGACCTTCAATGTTACTATTAAGATTTTACTTGGTGACCAATTTACCTCAGCAAATGGGAACTCTCAGGAAGGTGGCTATGTGAAGATTAAAATGGTTAGGGAAATACCTGTATGATCCTAGCATGGGAAGATTCAGGTTCCACTTGTTCTTTAAAAAGTTTAACTAGCAACTACTCACTGGAAAAGACCTCATTTTGCAAACTCAACACTTGGAAACAAGCCTGAGATGCAGTCTGGTTCATAGGACTGAATAAAATCTATATCAGAGGAGTCCTACTATGACCATGCCACCCAACCCTCTTCTGAAAATTAGAACTATGTTAGAACTATGAAGAGCTGGGTAGCTCCATGGACCTGCTGAGTAGAAGTGCTCTGGGGTTGGTAATAAATGGTCTTGAGGATTTCTGGACTTCTTAGAAGACTGCTCCAGAGCTATCTCAGGGATTAGGAGGGTCGCCAGGAGGAATGACATGGTCTTGTTCCCTGGGTGAAATAGAAGCAAAGAAAGGAGGCTGAGGCTGAGGTCATAGCAACGAGTACACAAATCATCATGGCGCCTTCATGTTCCCACTCGATATGGAACCTGACCAGAAGTATCACCTGGATCATAGCCCGTCTGCAAAACGGGCCTGCTCATCTTCACAGGCACAGAAAGACATCCAGCCTAGTCTGCCTTGGTAGGCTTCCAGGATCCCTGCCCCCATCGGAGCCTGCATAGGCAGCGAGATGCATCCCTGGCCACTTCCAGGAACACAAGGGATAGACAGCTATGATGGTTCATCTGGGTTGTCGACTTGACAAGAGATCGGCTTCTAGGTGCTTGTGCTGGGGATGTAAGTGGCGCCCTCAGGTGGCAGCCCAGGGAAAAGGAGGCCTGAAGGAAAAGCTTCGCGTTCTGCTCTTCCCTTTGCACCTGGCTGGAGAGCTCATCTGCCCTGCCGCTGCCACTACCGCTGTGTTCTTTTTCTATCACACTCCAGCTTCATCGGGTTCCAACAAGCACTGAAGACCAGGGGCTCTCCACTCCCCAGTAATCCTGTAGGCCTTTAATTCCAGGTCAAGGCCTAGCTATCCATCCTCATGGACCAAGTAGCTACTGAGTTTTCAGCCTCTCTGTTATTAGACTATCCAAATGCTATTGTGTAAGCTACATAATTAATCCCTTTAAATGTATTTTCATCCTCTCAGTTCTGTTCTTCTAGACAACCCTAATAGTCCTGCCTCCCCTCCATAAGCATTGTAAAACATCAGCTTCACTAAACTAAAAATCCTGTTTACTGACCCTGCCCAGACAGGACATCTACGAATTCTATGGATCTCAGACAAAAAGAGCAGATTCTTACTAGATCTGGGAAGTCAAGGAGTGGTTCTCTTCATCCAGAAAGACCTACCAAGGGTGCTAGAGAGATGGTTCAGTGGTTAAGAGCACTGACTCCTCTCACAGAGGACCCTGGGTTCAATTCTCAGCACCCACATGATGGCTAAGACCCATCTTCAAGCCAGACATGTTGGCTCAAGCCTTTAATCCTAGAACTCTGGAGGCAGAGGCAGGCGGATCTTTCTGAGTTCAAGGCCAGCCTGGTCTACAGAATGAGTTCCAGGACAGCTGGAACTCCAGGAAAACCCTGCCTCAAAAGCCAAATCAAGCTATTTCTACCCCCCCCACCAAGTTTCTTCTCTAAATTTAGGGTTTAAGCTTATATCTTATTGAGTTCCTAAAGCTCAACACCTAGCTGTTGTTTCTACCCTGAGGTGAGAGCCCGTTTGTATGTATGTTAAGGGCAGAATCAAACAAAATGTTTTAGAATTGAGACCCAAGGACTATAAAGAGACTTGTGCTACTCTAAGATAGTTACCCCAGAGCGATGGTTCTTCTAGGTTGGAAGCGCTGAACCCAGCTTCTCTGTTACTCAGTACTGTTTCATTTCTTCTCCCCCTGTCCTAATAACAGTGAGTATTCCTTCCTGTTGATGGTATGTGCTAATGTACATTCTAGCTTAAATTCTAACTGAAAACTAGAAAGACATACATGGGGATCCCAAAGTTAATTCCTCTTGGTGTTTTGTAACGTTACACACAAGCTATTTCATTAAATAAAAATATTGGTTTGGCTGGGTGTGGTGGCACACACCTATAGTCCCAGCACTCTCAAGGTAGAAGCAGAGGATCTCTGTGAATTCAATGCCAGCCTGGTCTATATAGTGAGTTCTAGGCCAGCTGTGGTATAGGGAGCCCCCCCCCCCCCCCCCNTGTCTGGCTGTCTGTCTGTCTGGCTGGCTGGCTGGCTGTCTGTCTGTCTGGCTGGCTGGCTGTCCTGCTGGCTGTCCGGCTGGCTGTCTGTCTGTCTGGCTCTCTGTCTGGCTGTCTGTCTGTCTGTCTGTCTGTCTGGCTGTCTGTCTGTCTGGCTGGCTGGCTGGCTGTCTGGCTGGCTGTCTGGCTGTCTGGCTGGCTGTCTGGCTGGCTGGCTGTCTGGCTGTCTGGCTGTCAGTCTGTCTGTCTGTCTGGCTGTCTGGCTGTCTGTCTGTCTGGCTGGCTGGCTGTCTGGCTGTCTGGCTGTCTGGAGAGATGGCTCAGCGGTTAGGAGCACCAACTGCTCTTGCAGAGGACACGGGTTTGATTCCCAGCACCAACATGGCAGCTAAGAACTGTCTTTGACTCTAGTTCCAGAGGAATCCAACGCCCTCTTCTGACCTCCACTGCATTGCACAACACCAGTGCACCAACCTACATGCAGACAGTATACTCATAAACATAAAAAATAAATTTTTTAAAAAAGGTGTTTTTTTTTTTTTTTTAAAAAGGTGGGTTTGTATGAGTCTTGAGATCATAGATTTCCCAAGACTACCTGAAGCACAGGTAGGGAGGAGCTGGGTGCTTCAGCAAGACAGAATGTTCTTTGATTTAATCTAGTTGTCTTTGGCTTGATTGGCTTCTGTGGCTGTGGGGGCAGAGTTATCCTCCCAGCTGGTATAAAAGGTGGGTTTGTGTGAGTCTTGAGATTGGAGATCTCCCAAGACCACCTGAAGCACAGGCAGGTAGGTGCTTGGTGCTTCAGCAAGGCAGAATGTTCTTTGATTTAATCTAGCTGTCTTTGGCTTAATTGGCTTTTGTGACTGTGGGGGCAGAGTTATCCTCCCAGCTGGTATAAAAGGTGGGTTTGTGTGAGTCATGAGATCAGAGATCTCCCAAGACCACCTGAAGCACAGGTAAGAGCACCCCCCAACTGGGATTACCAAAGGAAGGAGTGTCCAAGTGGATTCTTTGGAGAACCTTCAGAACAGAAAGGAAAGAGTGAGTTGGCCTTCCAATAGAAAGCCTAGCGCTTAGAGAAGTCAACACTCCATAAGCAAGGAGTAAAGAAGAAAAACAAATCAATCAAACAAACAACGAAGGCATCAGAAGGAGGCAAGCAAAGCAAGCCTTCAACACAGTGAAGAGGCATTTGGGATTCACATTGGAATACAGGCAAGGAGAAGCCCATATGCCAGGAACACTAAGAAGAGACAAAATGGGAAAGGTGCTGGATAATCCTGCGCCAAGTTCTACCAACCCTATGGAAGATTCCTACAGTGGGATCCCCCTGGGGATGGCCCAGGACACAGATATCAGAAACACAATTGTGAACATACTTAAAGAAGTGCAAGATTATAAAGAGCAAATCAAAGAATTAAGAAAAGAGAATGAAGAACTCAAGAAGGACCTAGAGAGAGAGAATGACAAACTCCAGAAGGAATTGGAAACACTGAAAAGATCCCAAGGTGAAAAAGATAAAGAAACCAACCAGCGAAGCAAAGAGCTACAGGAAGAGATTGAGAAGCTCCAAAAGGAAATAGAAATACTAAACAAATCAGAAGAGGAAATGAAAAAGGAAATCAAACACTCATCCAATCAAGAGGAAAGGAATGGAAAAAGCCACAGAAGCAGAATGGAGGAAGCAGAGCGAAGAATATCAGATCTGGGGGCTGGAGAGATAGCCTAGCAGTTAAGAGAACTGACTGCTCTTGCAGAGGACCCGGGTTCGATCCCCAGCACCCACATGGCGGCTGAGAACCGTCTGTAACTCCAATTCCAGGAGAACTCCAGTTCCAGGGGAATCCGAGACCCTCTTCTGACCTCTGCAGCATTGCACGACATGGGTGCACAGACCTGCATGCAGACAGTACATTCATACACATTAAAAAAAAAATATATCAGACCTGGAAGATAACACAGAACAACTAAAAACCTCAACTAAATACTAAGAAAAATTTAAAAATACACAAAAGTGGAACAACCAGGAACTGTGGGACACTATGAGAAGATAAAACCTCCACATCATAGGAATAGAGGAAAGAGAAGAATCCCAAGAGAATGGTATTGATCAGATCTTCAACAGAATAATAGATGAAAATTTCCCCAAACTAAAAGACAAACCAATACAAATACAAGAAGCACATAGAACTCCAAACAGACAAGATCAGAAAAGAAACTCTCCACGCCATATCATAGTTAAAATGCTAGACACCCAAAACAAAGACAAAATCCTTAAAGCCACAAGAGAAAAACAACAAGTGACTTATAAGGGGAAACCTATCAGAATTACAACAGACATCTCAGTGCAAACTATGAAAGCAAGAAGAATGTGGAGCAAAGCATTCCCAGTGTTAAAGGACAATAGATTCCAACCCAGATTACTATACCCAGCAAAAATGTCAATTATAGTTGAAGGAGAGAGAAAAACCTTCCATGGCATAAACAAGATGAAAGAATACATGTCCAGAAAACCAACCCTTCAGAGAATACTTGAAGCAATTCAAAGGACAGAAGAAAGGAGCAGCCATCCCCAGGTACCTAGAAAGAGAAATCAATAAAAGCATAACTGCAGAAGTAGAAACCTAAACCCAAACCTCAAATGGATAATAAGGCAAAAGGAAGCAACACAAACCTATCAGTCCTAACCTTAAATATTAATGGACTGAATTCCCCAATCAAAACACATAGAATGGGAGATTGGATTAGGAAACAGAGCCCATTGATATGCTGTCTACAAGAAAAACATCTTACCTTCAAGGATAGGCACCACCTTAAAGTGAAAGGATGGAAAAAATATTCCAAGCAAATGATACCAAAAAGAAAGCAGGTGTTGCTATTTTAATATCAGACAAAATAGACTTCAAAGTAAAAGAAATCAGAAGAGACAAAGAAGGCCATTACATTTTTATCAAAGGAACAATTCACCAAGAAGATTTCACAATTATGAATATATATGCACCAAACTTTGGTTGCACCAAACTTTATTAAAGACAATTCTCCAGGACCACAAGTCACAACACTATCCCAGACACTCATAGTAGGGGACTTCATACCCCACTGAGCACTTGGGACAGATCAACAGGACAAAGAATAAACAGAAGAGACATCTGAACGCGTGGAATGATAGATACACCAAATGGACCTCACTAACATCTATCAAATATTCCATCCTAATACCAAGAATATATTTTCTATCCAACACCCCATGGAACATTCTCCAAAAATAACCACATACTGGACACATAAGAAACCTCCACAAATACAAAAGCATTCAAATAAATTTCATGCATTCTATCAGACCACAGTGCAATAAAGCTCAAATCAACACCGGATAAGGCTACTACCTACAAGAACACATGGTAACTTAAACAACCACACTTGAATAATGAAGGTCAAGGAAAAAATAAAAGAAACAAATAATTCGCCTTGGTTTACTGAATGACAATGACATTACAACACAAAAACAAAACCTATGGATACTTTAAAGGCAGTTTACTAAGAGGGAAGTTTATACCCTGGTGCCTACGATTAGAAACAGGAAGAGAAGAAAGAGGGCTGGGGAGATTAGCCTTAGTGGGTTAAGAGCACCAACTCTCTTGGCAGAGGACCCATGTCGATCCCCAGCACCACATGGTGGCTGAGAACCATCTGTAACTCCAATTCCAGGAGACTCCAAGTTTCCAAGGGGAATTTGAGACCCTTATCTGTACCTCCATGGCATTGCACAACATGGTGCACAAACCTACATGCATACGTTACATTGAACCACATAAAAATAAAATTAAAAAAAAAAAACAGAAAGGCATAAGTGAACGATTCTAACACTGTAGAAAAGCACTTAGAGTCAACAACAGTGAAAACCACTAAACACAACAGGACAGGAAGAAATAACCAAAATCAGAGCAGAAATCAATAAAATAGAAACAAAAGAAAAACAATACAAAAAAAGTCAATGAATCCAAAAGTTGGTTCTTGAAAGCCACAAACAAGATAGACAGACCTCTAGCTCAGTTAACCAAAAGAAAGAAGGAACAACTCCAAATTCAATAGAATCCATTGATGAAAGGGGAAATATTCACAACAGACAAGGAAAAAGACCAGAAAAATCAACGGAATACTTCAAAAACCTATACTCTACCAAGTTTGGAAAACCTAGAAGAAAGGGATTGAATATCTGAATCCTGGGAATCACCAAAGCTCAACAGAAGAGATCGACAGCTTAAACAGGACCCATAATACATGAAGAAATTGAGATGTAAATAAGAAAACTCCCTACTAACAAAACCCAGGCCCAGATGATTTCACCGGCAGAATTTCTATAAAACATTTTCAAAAAGGACCTACAACCATTATTACTGAAATTGTTAGAAGGATACAAAACAGAGGGACTTCTCCACAATTCCTTCTATGAAGCCAGCATCACTCTGTACCAAAAACCAGGCAAAGATACAACTTAAAAAGGAGAAATTAACAGAACATCTTCCATAATGAACACCAGATGCCAAAATTCTGAAACAGGAGTTTACTTGGGCAAATCGCATAAGACCCACATCAAGAAGATCATCCATCATGGACCAAGTTAATTTCATACCAGAGATTGCAGGGATGGTTCAACATACAAAAATCAAAAATCAATAAACATCATTCAAAACACAGTAAATGGAATGAAAGACACAAAACCACACATCATCTCAGTCATGCTGAAATAAGCCTTTGACGAAAAATCCAGCTCCCTCATCTTAAAGTCCTAGAGAATTGATTGAAATCATTCCTCACAATGTAAATCAAAGCCATTATACAGTAAACCACGGCCAATATCCTCCTAAATGGGGAAACAGACAAAAACATCCCTCTTTAAAGGTAGAACTCGGCAAGGCTGCCCCCTGACGTACTCCTCTCCAATATAGTGCTGAAACACTTGCTAGGCAATAAGCAAGTAAAGGAAATTAAAGGAGTACTTAATTTGGAAAAAGAGAAGTGAACTATCCCACTACCTCGCTGATGATAAATTGTGTTACTTAAGGGATGAACTAAAACTCCACCAGAAAACTCCTAAAATGGATTAACAGCTTCAGCAAAGTGGCAGAGATACAAAATTAACCTAAAAAAAAAATCAATGGCTTATTTTTTTTTCAAATTTTATTATTTATATTTTTATGTTGTATGAATGTATTGTCGCCATAGATCTGTGCACCCGTGTTCGTTGCAATTGCTGCAGAGTCAGAAAGGTCTCCCTTCCCTGGAACTGGAGTTCTCCTGGAATTGGAGTTACAACGGTATTCACGAGCCCCCATGTGGTGACGATCGAACCAGTCCTCTGCGAAAGGGTAGGGGCTCTATAACTGCAAGGCCAACCCTCCCAGCCAACCTAATCAATGCACTTTTACACCAAAGACACAAGCAACTGGAGAAAAGAATTCAAAAACCTTCCCACATCACAATAGCCTCAAAAACAATAAAAATACCTAGGAACAAACCCCTAAAACAATAGACTCCAACAAGATATATCACAACAAACATTTTAAACCTGAAGAGATTGAGAAGACATATCAAATAAAAACCTCCCAAGCCAAAAAGGAAATGGAAAAAAATAACATCAAAAAATTTCCATTCTACCAAAAACTCTTGTATATAGATTTAACACAATTCAATCAAAATCCCCAGAGTTTCTTCACAGCTTGAGAAAAAAAAACAATCCTTTTAAAATTCATTGGAAAAAAACAAAAGACTGTGAATAGCCAAAAAAACCACTGATGAAAAAGGTAATCCAGGGGACTCAATCAATTTCAACATACACAATTCACAGAGCTAATCATAAAAAACCAGCTTACCGGCAACAAATAACAAATCTGACCAATGAATAAAACCGATCCAAACCTGATAGCCATACAAGTTCCACCACTCATAATTTGACAAGGCCAAAAGACACAATGAGAGAACAAACAAGCATCTTCACAAGATGTTGGCAAAACTGGATCACCACTTGTAGAAGAATAGAAATTCAAAACCCACAACCTCTCATCCTGTTACAAAAGTCAACTCCAGTATGGATCAAAGACACTCAACGTGAAACCCCAAACCTCTGAGCTGATAGAAGAAAAAGTTGGCAGCAGACATAACAAAACATAAGCAATTAGTGAAAACAAGCCAATGATCAACACAGTCTGCACAAAGAATAAGTCGGACCATTGACAAATGAGACCTCAATTAAACTCAAAAGCTTCTGTACATCTCAATAAGAAACAAATCACGGAATGTGAAGACGAAATCCCACAGATGGAGGAACCTTCACTGCGGAAACATTCTGACAAAGCATTGATTCCAAATATTAACTACTCAAAAAACCCAAAGGAAAAAAATACATGACCCACTCAAATAGATGGAGCAAAAAGAGTTGAACAGACACTTCACAAGTGAAAATTCAGAATGCTGAGAAACAGCCTTCAAGAACGTTCAAATCACTAATCATTAAGAAAATGCAAATCAAAACCACCTAAGATACTCGTCTTACTCACATTGGGGGACCTGCGGATCAAGAAAACAAATATCAAGGAGCTGGAACCAACCCATAATGGCCCCTCAACTAGAGTGATAGAGGAAAATGGTACATTTACACATGATCTATGCAGCGGTAAAGAAAGATTACCACATGAACTTTGCAGGATAAATGGCTGGAGGCAGAGGACTTCATGCTGAGTGAAGTAACACAGTTCCCAGAAAAACAAACTGACAATTAGTACCTTCCATCTGTGGGTGCTAGATTGCCAATTACTTAGTTGTTAAGTATTTCCTGTGCAATGGCCCTTGAGCTTTTGTCCAAAGCAGTTGGGAGGATGCATACTGGAAACAACAACAACAACAACAACAACAACAACAACAGAAAGGACTGCATCAAAGAACAGACTGAAACAGTGAACTTCTGCTCAAAAAAGTCAACTTCCACATGGAGAATTTTGAGAAAGACTGAGAAAGAGATGAAAAGCATGTTTGGCAGAAGGCATGAGCTGTGGTGGGGTGGGGGGATGGGAGGGACACAGGTCTAGATTTGATAAAAAAAAATACATATATATAAATGAAATTAAAAAAATAAAAAAAGAAACAATCAAGGAAGTGAAGAAAAATCCCACAGAGTGGGAGGAAACCTTCACTGCAGAAACATCTGACAAAGCATTGATTTCCAGAATATATAACTACTCAAAAAATAAAGAAGAAAACAAATGACCCACTTAATAGATGGAACAAAGAACTGAACAGAGACTTCACAAGCGAGGAATTAGAGATGGCTGAGAAACATCTTAAGAAGTGTTCAATATCACTAATCATTAAGGAAATGCAAATCAAAACAACTTTAAGATATCATCTTACTCCAATAAGACTGGCTAGGATCAAGAAAACAAATGATACCAAGTGCTGGAGAGTTTGTGGGGAAAAAGGAACACTCATCCACTGCTGGGGGGAAGGTAAACTCATACAGCCACTATGGAAAGCAGTGTGGAGAACCCTTGGAAGACTTGGAATGAACTTGCCACCTGACCCACCCATACCACTCCTAGGCATGTACCCTCAAGACTCACCCCACCACAGAGATACATGCACTGCCATGTTTAATTCAGCTCTCCTCACAATAGCAAGGAGCTGGAACCAACCCAGATGCCCCTCGACTGATGAGTGGATAGAGAAAATGTGGTACATCTACACAATGGAGTTCTATGCAGCATAAAGAAAGATTACATCATGAGCTTTGCAGGAAAACGGCTGGAGCTAGAAGACATCATGCTGAGTGAAGTAACACAGTCCCAGAAAAACAAACGATGAATGGTATCCCTCATCTGTGGATGCTAGTGCCAATTACCTAGTTGTAAGTATTTCCTGTGCATGGGCCCTTGAGCTTTTGTCCAAAACAGTTGGGAGTGATGCGTACTGGAAACAACAACAATAACAGAAAGGACTGCATCAAAGAACTGACTGAAACAGTGAACTTCTGTTCAAAACAGTCAACTTCCACATGGAGAATTTTGAGAAAGAGATGAAAGGCATGTTTGGCAGAATGCATGAGCTCTGGTGGGGTGGGGGGATAGGGTGGGGGACATGGGTCTAGATTTGATAATCTTGTACTATATATATATAATAAAAAAAAGAAATAAAAAAAAAGAAAGAAACAAGGGATCACACGGTGTCTGAATAAGTAAAGGCACTTGCTGCCAAGTGTGACAACCTGAGTTCAATACCTGTGGCTCACAAGGTAGAGCAAGAGGGAACCAACTCTTCCAATCTTCTGACTTCCACATACACACAATGGCATGTGCACACACACATACAAATAGTAAAGTAAACAAAATGTAATAACATTTTAGAAAGAATTACCTTAAGAATTAAGCATATATAACTTCGATTTTCTAATAAAAATTAAACCTGCATGAATGGATTTTTAAAATGAAACCTGACAATAAATGGCCTACAAGATAATGCCCGCACACTTAGAGATACACATAAAGAGGAAATAAATTAATTAAATACTATTCCTTGTAAATGGACAAAAAGAGAGCAGGGCTATTAAGGTTATATCGAGAGTACATAATTGTAAAATGTATGCACCCAAGGCTGAAAAGATGGCTCAATGGTTAAGAGCCCTGGCTACTGTTGCAGTGAACCCGTGTTCTATCCCCAGCACCCACATGGTGGCCAACAACCATGTTGTAAGACAAAAAGCAAGCCTCAGCCAACAAAAAAACATAGAAATTGTATCAAGTATCTTTTTTTACCACAATGATATAAGACTAGAAATCAGTAACAGATAGGATTTTTAAAGACTCAAAGAATACATAGAAATTAAACAATACACTGTTGAATAAATAACGGAAAAAACAAGAACTTAGGAGAAACTTGAAAACCATCTTCAGGAAAATGAACATGGAAACCAAATAGGGCAAGGTGGTATTTCTAAGATGAAAAACTTCTATCAGGGAGTACCTAGATCACAAAATAAGAACTTTTCCTCCTAAAATGTCAAAAAGAGTAGGAACACCCCCTCTCCCTACTTCTGGTCACTGTACTAGTAGAAGTTGCATTAGTTACTTTTCTGTTGCTATAATAAAATACCATGACCAAGGCCACTTATAGAATGAAGAGTTTGTTTGGCTTACAGTTCAGAGGGATGGAGTCCATAACGGCAGGGGAGATGGTGGCAGGGGCACCCAGAGAAGAAAGTCAACTGATCACACCTTCAAAGCAAGCACAGGAATTAGAGAACACCTGGAAATCTAGCAAGGTTCAGGAGCTCTCACATCCCCAGTGACGTTTCCTCCAGTAAAGCCTCACCTCCTAAAACCTCCCAAAACAGCGCCACCAACTTGAGCCAAAATGTCCAAATACTTGGAAGCATATGGGGGGGCATTCTCAGTCAAACCACCACAGAAGTCCTTGCCAGAGACATTAGGCAAGAGAAAAAATATGGCATTCAAACAGAAAAGAAAAAGCAAAATTGTCAGTGTTTACTGATTTCATAATAGTCCCTATAAAAATTCCCACAGACTCCATCAAAAAAAGAAAACCATGTTAGAACCAACAAATGAAAATATGGGCATCAAGTCAGTAGCCAGATATCAGTACTGTCCTAGACACTAACCACAAATATTGGAAAAAGTAATTCAAAGATAAATTCAATTTATAGCAATTACAAAAATAAGATATGGGGCTGGAGAGGTTGCTCTTGCAAAAGACTGGGGTTTGGGGATGGAGAGATGGCCTAGCAGTTAAGAGCTCCTACCACTCTTGCAGAGGACCTGGGTTTGATCCCCAGCACCCACATGGCGGCCGAGAACCGTCTGAAACTCCAATTCCAGGAGAACTCCAGTTCCAGGGGAACCCGACACCCTCTTCTGACNAATTCCAGGAGAACTCCAGTTCCAGGGGAACCCGACACCCTCTTCTGACGTCCACAGCATTGCACCACATGGGTGCACAGACCTGCATGCAGACAGTACATTCATACACATACAGA
>VZQC01003012.1:4180709-4325709 GCA_009823505.1 Rhizomys pruinosus | reverse complement strand
ACAGTGAAATATTGCCCTTACTAAGAGCAGAAAGATATTGTAGAACACACTACTGGGAGATATCTCGGTGGGTAAGAGTGCTTATTCTGCAAGCATGAGGCCTGTGTTCTAATGCCTAGCACACATGTAAAAAGAAATAGCTGTGTGTGCCTGTAACCCCAGAATTGGGGGCTGCAGACAGGTGGATCCTTTTGTCATATTTAATTTGCAAGTTATCCCTAAGGAGATAGTTTACCCACCTAAACACTAAGCTGTTTGTGGGAAGCTTCCAACATGAGGAGAATTGTGGCATCTGCTCAGAGTGTTTGGAAGATGCCTGAGCACATGGCCAGTGCTGTTAACATTGCACACATTATGGAACTTCCTCTGGATATCAGCTATTTGTGCTGGAAGCTTCATCCCCAGTTGGCTGATTTAGGCTGAGGTTCTCACAGACTCGCAAGTATCATAGCTGGGTGATGTAGGAACTCAAGTTTGGATTGCTCCAGAAACCATGTTCTCAAACTGTTCATTTAATCACCTTCACACATATTGCAGATCACCCTTCTGACTGTGTCAAACCCAGCCTAACCCTCCTCCACACTGTGGTGACCCAAAGGCTCGCTTCACTGATACAGAGAGTCCATGAAGGTTAGAACTCAATTATAGGGGGATCTCCCAAGACCACCTGAAGCACAGGTAAGAGCTGGGTGCTTCAGCCAGGCAGATTGTTTGATTGGATTTCGTTGTCTTTGTTGATCTTTGGCCTGATTGGCTGGTGTGGCTGTGGGGGCAGAGTTATCCTCCCAGCTGGTATAAAAGGTGGGTTTGTGTGAGCCTTGAGATCAGAGATCTCTCAAGACCACCTGAAGCACAGGCAGGTAGGAGCTGGGTGCTTCAGCAAGGTAGATTGTTGTTTGATGCAATCTAATGGTCTCTAGCTTGATTGGCTTTTGTGGCTGTGGGGGCAGAGTTATCCTCCCAGCTGGTATAAAAAGTGGGTTTGTGTGAGTCTTGAGATCAGAGATCTCCCAAGACCACCTGAAGCACAGGTAAGAGCACCCCCCCCCAACTGGAATTACCAAAGGAAGGAGTGTCCAAGTGGATTCTTTGGAGAACCTTCAGAACAGAAAGGGAAGAGTGAGTTGGACTTCCAATAGAAAGCCTAGAGCTTAGAGAGGTTAACACTCCATAAGCAAGGAGTAAAGGAGAAAAACAAATCAATCAAACAAACAACAAAGGCATCTGAAAGAGACAAGCAAAGCAAGCCTTCAACACAGTGAAGAGGCATTTGGGATTCACATTGGAATACAGGCAAGGAGAAGCCCATATGCCAGGGACATGAAGAAGAGACAACATGGGAAAGGGGCAGGATAATCCCGCGCCAAGCTCTACCAACCCTATGGAAGATTCCTACATGGGGATGGCCCAGCACACAGATATCAGAAACACAATTGGGAACATATTTAAAGAACTGGAACATTATAAAGAGCAAATCAAAGAACTAAGAAAAGAGAATGAAGATCTCAAGAAGGACCTAGAGAGAGAGAATGACAAACTCTGGAAGGAACTGGAAACACTGAAAAGATCTCATGTGGAAAAAGATAGGGAAACCAACCAATGAAGCAAATAGCTACAGAAAGAGATTGAGAAGCTCCAAAAAGAAGTAGAAATACTAAAGAAATCAGAAGAAGAAATGAAAAAGGAAATCAAACACTCATCCAATCAAGAGGAAAGGAGTGGAAAAAGCCTCAGAAGCAGAATGGAGGAAGCAGAACAAAGAATATCAGACCTGGAAGATAACACAGAACAACTAAAAACCTCAAGTAAAGATTATGAAAAATTTAAAAATACACAAAAGTGGAACAACCAGGAACTGTGGGACACTATGAAAAGATCAAACCTCCACATCATAGGAATAGAGGAAGGAGAAGAATCCCAAGAGAATGGTATTGATCAGATCTTCAACAGAATAATAGATGAAAACTTCCCCAAACTAAAAAAAGACAAACCAATACAAATACAAGAAGCACATAGAACTCCAAACAGACAAGATCAGAAAAGAAATTCTCCACGCCACATCATAGTTAAAATGCTAGACACCCAAAACAAAGACAAAATCCTTAAAGCCACAAGAGAAAAACAACAAGTGACCTATAAGGGGAAACCTATCAGAATTACAACTGACTTCTCAATGCAAACTATGAAAGCAAGAAGAACCTGGAGCAAAGCATTCCCAGTGTTAAAGGACAATAGATGCCAACCCAGGTTACTATACCCAGCAAAAATGTCAATTATAGTTGAAGGAGAGAGAAAAATCTTCCATGACATAAACAACTTGAAAGAATACATGTCCGGAAAACCAACCCTTCAGAGAATACTTGAAGCAATTCAAAGAACAGAAGAAAGGAGCAACCAACCCCAGGCACCTAGAAAGAGAAATCAATAAAAGCATAACTGCAGAAGTAGAAACCTAAACCAAAACCGCAAATGGATAATAAGGCAAAAGGAAGCAACACAAACCTATCAGTCATAACCTTAAATATTAATGGACTAAATTCCCCAATCAAAAGACATAGACTGGGAGACTGGATTAGGAAACAGAATCCATCGATATGCTGTCTACAAGAAACACATCTTACCTTCAAGGACAGGCACCACCTTAAAGTGAAGGGATGGAAAAAAATATTCCAAGCAAATGGTACCAAAAAGAAAGCAGGTGTTGCTATTTTAATATCGGATAAAATAGACTTCAAAGTAAAAGAAATCAGAAGAGACAAAGAAGGCCATTACATTTTCATCAAAGGAACAATCCACCAAGAAGATTTCACAATTATGAATATATATGCCCCAAATTCTGGTGCACCAAACTTTATAAAGACAATTCTCCAGGACCACAAGTCACAGACTAACCCCAGCACACTCATAGTGGGAGATTTCAATACCCCACTGAGTCCTTTGGATAGGTCAACAGGACAAAAAATAAACAGAGAGACATCTGAACTGAACGATATGATACACCAAATGGACCTCATAGACCTCTACCGAACATTCCATCCTAATACCAGAGAATACACTTTCTACTCAGCACCCCACGGAACATTCTCCAAAATCGACCACATCCTGGGACACAGAAGAAACCTCTACAAATACAAAAAGATTGAAATAATTTCATGCATCCTGTCAGACCACAGTGCAATGAAGCTCAACATCAACACCAGGACAAGCCCTCCTGCCTACAAGAACACATGGAGACTAAACAACACACTCTTGAATAATGAATGGGTCAAGGAAGAGATAAAGAAAGAAATAAAAACATTCCTGGAACTGAATGACAATGACAATACAACACAACAAAACCTATGGGATACCTTAAAAGCAGTCCTAAGAGGGAAATTTATAGCCCTGGGTGCCTACATTAGAAAAACAGAAAGAGCACAAGTGAATGATCTAACACTACAGCTAAAAGCACTTGAGAGGCAACAACAGATGAACCCTAAACGCAACAGACAGGAAGAAATAACAAAAATCAGAGCAGAAATCAATGAAATAGAAACAAAGAAAACAATACAAAAAATCAATGAAGCCAAAAGTTGGTTCTTTGAAAGAATAAACAAGATAGACAGACCTCTAGCCCAGTTAACAAAAAGAAAGAAGGAACAACTCCAAATCAATACAATCTGTGATGAAAAGGGAAATATCACAACGGACAAGGAAAAGATCAAGAAAATTATATGGGAATATTACAAGAACCTATATTCTACCAAGTTTGAAAATCTAGAAGAAATGGATGAATATCTGAAATCTTGGGAATCACCAAAGCTTGGCCAAGAGGAGACCAGCAGCTTAAACAGACCCATAACATATGAAGAAATAGAGGATGTAGTAAGAAGCCTCCCAACTAAAAAAAGCCCAGGCCCAGACGGTTTCACAGCAGAATTCTATAAAACATTTCAAAAAGACCTACAACCATTATTTCTGAAACTGTTTAGAAGTATACAATCAGAGGGAACTCTCCCAAATTCCTTCTATGAAGCCAACATCACTCTATTACCAAAACCAGGCAAAGATACAACTAAAAAGGAGAATTATAGACCCATCTCCCTCATGAACACAGATGCCAAAATTCTAAACAGAATACTGGCAAATCGCATACAGACCCACATCAAGAAGATCATCCATCATGACCAAGTTGGATTCATACCAGAGATGCAGGGATGGTTCAACATACGAAAATCAATAAACATCATCAAACACATAAACGGAATCAAAGACAAAAACCACACCATCATCTCAATTGATGCTGAAAAAGCCTTTGACAAAATCCAGCATCCCTTCATGCTTAAAGTCCTAGAAGGAATTGGATTGGAGGGATCATTCCTCAATGTAATCAAAGCCATATACAGGAAACCCACAGCCAATATCATCCTAAATGGGGAAATGACAGAAACATTCCCTTTAAAGGTAGGAACTCGGCAAGGCTGCCCCCTATCACCACTCCTCTTCAATATAGTGCTTGAAACACTTGCTAGAGCAATAAGGCAAGAAAAGGATATTAAAGGAGTACTAATTGGAAAAGAGGAAGTCAAACTATCCCTATTTGCTGATGATATGATTGTTTACTTAAGGGATGCAAAAAACTCCACCAGAAAACTCCTAGAAACGATTAACAGCTTCAGCAAAGTGGCAGGATACAAAATTAACCTTAGAAAATCAATGGCCTTTCTTTACACCAAGAACAAGCAACTGGAGAAAGAATTCAAAGAGACCTTCCCACTCACAATAGCCTCAAAAACAATAAGATACCTAGGAACAAACCTAACCAAAGACACCAAAGACCTCTACAACAAAAATTTTAAACCCTTAAAGAAAGAAATTGAAGAAGACCTCAGAAGATGGAAAAACCTCCCATGCTCATGGATTGGGAAAATTAACATTGTAAAAATGTCCATTTTACCAAAACTCTTGTATAGATTTAATGCAATCCCAATCAAAATCCCCAAGAGTTTCTTCACAGGCTTGGAAACAAAAGTTCTTAAATTCATTTGGAAAAACAAAAGACCCCGAATAGCCAAATCAATCCTGAGTGAAAAGAGCTACACAGGAGGGATCTCTATACCAGATTTTAAACTATACTACAGGGCTATAGTCATAAAAACAGCCTGGTACTGGCACAAAAACAGACCTGTTGACCAATGGAACAAAACCGAAGATCCAAATCTGAGCACATACAATTTCAGCCATCTCATATTTGACAAGGGGGCCAAGAAACCACAATGGAGAAAAGACAGCATCTTCAGCAAGTGGTGTTGGCAAAACTGGATCACCACTTGTAGAAGAATGAAATTAAACCCCTACCTCTCACCCTGTACAAAAGTCAACTCCAGATGGATTAAAGACCTCAACGTGAAACCCCAAACTCTGAAGGTGATAGAAGAAAAAGTTGGCAGCAGACTACAAGACATAGGCGTAGGAAAAGACTTCCTAAATCAGACAGCAGCTGCACAAGAATTAAGGTCGACAATTGACAAATGGGACCTCATTAAACTCAAAAGCTTCTGTACATCAAAAGAAACAATCAAGGAAGTGAAGAGAAATCCCACAGAGTGGGAGGAAACCTTCACTGCAGAAACATCTGACAAAGCATTGATTTCCAGAATATATAAACTACTCAAAAAAACAAAGAAGAAAGAAAACAAATGATCCACTCAATAGATGGAGCAAAGTGCTGAACAGAGACTTCACCAGTGAGGAATTAGAGGTGGCTGAGAAACATCTTTTTTTTTTTTTTAAGTTCTACATAAATGAGAGAAACATCTTAAGAAGTGTTCAGCATCATCAATATTTAAGGAAATGCAAATCAAAACCACTCTATCATCTTACTCCAATAAGACTAGCTAGGATCAAGAAAACAAATGACACCAAGTGCTGGTGGGAATGTAAACTCCCACTGCTGGTGGGAATGCAAACTCGTATAGCCACTGTGGAAAGCAGTGTGGAGAACCCTTGGAAGACCTGGAATGAACTTTCCACCCGACCCAGCCATACCACTCCTGGGCATGTACCCTCAAGACTCATCTTACCTCAGAGATATATGCATGGCCATGTTTATTTCAGCTCTCTTCACAATAGCAAGGAGCTGGAACCAACCCAAGTGCCCCTCAACTGACGAGTGGATAGAGAAAATGTGGTACATCTACACAATGGAGTTCTATGCAGTGGTAAAGAAAGATGACATCATGAGTTTTGCAGGTAAATGGATGGAACTAGAAGATATTATGTTAAGTGAAGTAACACAGTACCAGAAAAACAAACGACGAATGGTATCCCTCATCTGTAGATGCTAGCGCCAATTACCTAGTTGTAAGTATTTCTTTTGCATGGTCCCTTGAGCTTTTGTCCAAATAGTTGGGCATGATGCATATTGGAAACAACAACAACAACAACAACAACAGAAGGGACTGCATCAAAGAACTGTCTGAAACAGTGAACTTCTGCTCAAAAGAGTCAACTTCCACATGGAGAATTTTTTAAATTTTATTTATTTTCTATGTGTATGAATGTACTGTCTGCATGTAGGTTTGTACACCCTTGTGTTGTGCAATGCCGTGGAGGTCAGAAGAGGGTCTCGGATTCCCCTGGAACTGGAGTTCTCCTGGAACTGGAGTTACAGACGGTTCTTAGCTGCCATGTGGGTGCTGGGGATTGAACCTGGGTCCTCTGCAAGAGCAGTCAGTGCTCTTAACTGCTAGGCTATCTTTCCAGCCCCCCACATGGAAAATTTTGAGAAAGAAATGAAAAGCATGTTTGGCAGAATGCATGAGCTCTGGTGGGGTGGTAGGGTGGGGCACATGGGTCTAGATCTGATTAGTAACATAATCTTGTACAAAAAATATAAATATAATTTTAAAAATTAAAAAAACTCAATTATAGAAAAGCAATTAGCATAAATATCCATGTATCTCACTTTCGTGTCCTTTTGGACTCATCACAGGGATTGCATAGTCTTATAGCTCCAGAATTTGACTTGGAGCAATAAATAGCCTTTCTTTTTCTCCCAAAAGCCTTCTGGGGGCTGGAGAGATGGCTCAGTGGTTAAAAGCACTGTCTACTCTTACAGAGGACCCAGGTTCGATTCCCAGCACTTACATGGCAGCTAATAACCATCAATAACTCCAGTTCCAGGGGATTTCAGTGCTCTTTTCTGACAAACTGCATGATATGTACTACATACATGCAGACAATATGCTCATATACATATGTGTATATATATATATATCACAAATATTTTTAAAGAGCCTTCTGAAAATCAAACCCTTAGGTAGCACTCTCTGCACCAACCTGTTTTCATTCATCTAACAAAAGTGTTCCAAGTGCCAGGTGGGTTCTGGAGATGTGGCAACATGAAGCCAAGTCTGCTTCCTGCACTTGGGGGGTTAAAAACCCTGGGAGGTATGATATGATAGACACTCTGGGGGGGTTATGGAAGAATTCGTTAATTATCACTATAATATAAACTTTAAAATATGGTCTTCAGGCACCATGATATCTCTGATGTGAAAGTATGGACTTTTCTAGGGATTACAGCAAGTTTCTCAAAGATGTATTGCTAGAACCAGAATCAGTTCCCGAAATCCATTCTGAGAGGTCACAGCTAAAACTTGTCCAATCAAACCCATGTCCAGTGTTCTGTGTCCTGGTTTCTTCAGGACTGCTGAGAAGGGAAAAGGGTGTCTGGTGATATATCTAGATTATCAGATCAATCTTAGTATCACTGAAAATGGAACACCTGCACTTGGGGCACCTTCTGATGTAGCTGATGCAATGCCAAGTACATCACACCACCCATGACATGTATTTGCCAAATGTACACTAACTCCCCAGGTAGAGGAACAGGTTTAACAGTACTATGTCAGAGCAACCAAACAAACTATTCTGCAAGACCCCAACCAGCTATTGTAAAATATCACAGCACTTCTCAAAGTTTAATTAATGTTTTAAAGATGGGAAGGCAGATCTTACTGAAAGGCTATTATACTGATAGTTACAGGAGCCAATGGGGATTTCCAAGCAGAGGAAGGAGACTAGACTCAACTCTTACAACACTTTTTTTAAAAAATGAAACCTCTTTTATAATAAGAAAGGATGTAATGTGAAAAATAGGTTTGTAATGTAGTTCAGTCACATTATTAAGAAATATTTTTCTTTTTAAAAAGGGCTGGAGTGATACCTCAGCAATTAAGAGTACTGGCTGCTCTTGAAGATACCTCAGAAGTTTTTTTTTTTTTTTTCGGTCTTTTGAGACAGGGTCTCCCTTTAGCTGTCTATCCCGGAACTCACTCTGTAGACCACCCGCTGGCCTTGAAACTCACAAGAGTCCGCCTGCCTCTGCCTCCCAAGTGCTAGGATTGAAGGCGTGGCCACCACGCCCGGCCGTGTGCTGGCTGCTCTTTTTTTTTTTCTTTTTTTTTTTTTTTTTTTATGTGTTGTGAATGTACTGTCTGCATGTAGGTTTGTGCACCCGTGTCGTGCAATGTCGCGGAGGTCAGAAGAGGGTGTCGGATTCCCCTAGAACTGGAGTTCTTCTGGCATTGGAGTTACAGACGGTTCTTAGCCGCCGTATGGGTGCTGAGAATCAAACCCAGGTCCTCTGCAAGAGCAGTTGGCGCTCTTAACCACTGAGCCATCTCTCCAGCCCCCATTTTGTTAATCTTAAGCTTCCCACAATTCTGTACTACCACATTACATTCTTTATAAGATTTCCAGCACCACAAAAGAAACCCCTTCCTGTTACACAGCCACTTCCTTTCCCCTCAGCCTCTGAGAATCTACTGTGTCTCTACAGATTTACCAATCTGTATATTTCATGTCTACAGAACCACACGATGTATGCTTTCTGTATTTGGATCCTTTACTTTGCATGCTGTTTTTTTTGGGGGGGGGTCCTCTATTGTAGCAAATACCAGTGCTTTGCTCTGTCTATAGCTGAATGTTGACTAGTCCAGTATCTTATCTATCACATTAAAAATCTGCTCAGCACTGATGGATCCATGGGGCTGTGTTCACCTTTTTGATGTTCTGAGCAGTGCGTCACCCTTAAGTGCTTCTTCAGTTCCTATGTTCAAGCACTTTAGCACACACCAAGAAGTAGGGCTGTTAGATCATATGCTAATTCTAATTTGTACTTAAAAAAGCTACAGGGCTGAGTCATTTTCTATTTCCACCAGCTTTGCATCAGTGTCAAATTTTGCCACAGTTATTCAAACACTTAATTTCCTTGTTTTTCTTTTTGTTTTTTGTTTTTTTTTTTACCTTTAGTTTCTACTTTTTTTTTTTTTTTGTCTTATGAGACCGGGTCCCCCTGTAGCCTCAGCTGGCGCTTACAATGAGACCAGGTGGCCTTGAACTCACGGAGATATTCCTACCTCTACCTCTCAAGTGCCGGGATTAAAACCATGCGTCACCACGCCCGACTGTCCACTTCTATCTTTGTAAAACTCACATCTCTTACCTGGTCTTTCCAGGAGGAGAAAGCCATCCCTAATTTTGAAAGTTGCAATGCTGGAACCTTCCTGATGTTTAGCAAAAAACATTGCCTCACTTTCCCATGAGTTGACTGAAAACTCAATAACCAAATACACATCAATATGTGAAAGAACATGACTCTATTATAGAATCTGTTAAAACATAATCAGGAACAAGAATAAAAATACACAGATTTTCCCTAACAAATTATATCAAAAGAAAATCACAGGTGTTTGACTTGATTTAGAGAAGTATATATTTGTCAAGAATCTCCTTTTTTTTTTTGGTATTTTTGAGACAGGGTCTCCCTTCAGTCCCACTGGCCTGTGCTCACTCTGTAGACCAGGCTGGCCTTACTCACAGAGATCCACCTGCCTCTGCCTCCCCCAAGTGCTAGAATCTTTTTTTAATTAATTTTTTTCTTAGGGTTAAGGTTGGGATTAGGGCTAAGGTTAGGGTTAGGGGTTCTTGCGAAGAATCTTACTCTTATGTTTGTAAGACTTGAATCTCAATTTAAACAGCTTGGATAAATAATACCATTCCAAAATGTCTTAGAGGTACACAGGCTAATAGAGTAAACAAGTGGTATGATATTGGCGGAATGTTTTGCAAGTACCTGACAAACCTTATAAACTGATAAAGAAACTGAATAATGTAGCTAGTTTAGGACACAAATGTGCAAATGACAATATGCTTTAACTGCAAAAACCACTTCAAATTGTAATAAACTAACCTATGCACCATAGTTCCAAAATAATAGAAACCTAGAAACTAGGTCTCTCATATGGTGAAGTTCTTCAGTGCTTTGAAACTAATTATTTAAATACAGTAAAATGCAGTATTTACATACCTAGATCCAGCCACCCTGTCTCCGGGGTTCTGTACTGCTGAAGAGCAGGATTAGGAAATGCTCTGAATCATTACTCCAGGGGAGGGTGCAAACCCAGTCCCCAGCTATCATAAATTATGCAGGTGAGTTTCCCACATTTGAGGAAATGGCATCCTGAATGCGATGGATGAGCCTCACTGTGGGAAAACCACCTTCCTGGTCATCGTGTCTCCCCTGCCAGGTAAGTGTGTGCTCTGAACTTAAAGAAAGGCTGATTTTTACAGTCTTGGACAAAATATTAATCTATATTGATTGGTTGAAAATATAAAGGGACACCTAAAACACATCCATGCAACTATTAAGAGAGCATGTTACATTTACAAATATCAGAATGTACAGGTGGTTATTGCTTATTGGAAAGTAATAAATGAAGACAACATTATGTACAGACTAACACTAGATCTTATTTTAATGAAAGAGTAGTAAAAATTGATATTACCATATATATTATTCATTTAAAAACAGGGAAACGTACAAAACTGCTAAGAGTATTTTTTTTTTATTTTTTGAGACAGGGTCACCCTGTGCCTCACCAGCATGGAACTCACTATATAGACCAGGCTGGTCTCCATCTCACAGAATCTGCCTCTACCTCCTGAGTGCTGGGATTAAGGTGTGTGCCACCATGCTTGGCTTTACACTTTAAATGGGGTACATCATAGGAACTGCAAAAAGGGGAAGTTTCATTTCTGCTTTCTACCTGTTTTCAAAAAACAATGCTAAAATTCAGTTGTGATTATGTTCAAGAATATCAATATGAATACATATCAACAAGCAGAGATTTATAAAATGCACTACTACACAATCAAATGAATGGCCCAAAACCAGAAAGAAATTCCAAATTTGACAAATGTAAGTGGCTAGTCACAGATCAGTCAGGAGTCTCATATTAAAGCTCAAACCCAGAGCATTCTCTATGTGCTAAAGGAAAGAGAACATACCTTGGGCAACGGCTTTTCCCGGTGGCAGTTGATACCTCCAACAAAGATAATGTTGGGCATCACAGGTCTGGGATAGTCAAAAACAAAGTCTGTACATAACAACCAAATGGATGTATGGCTGAAGAGGTCACGTGAGGAGACAGGTGTCTGGAGAACTTCAGAGGCAAATTCTATGGGCGTTTTGTAAAAATAAGGGCAAAATAAATGCTCCGCCAAGTGGATAATTTGGTTGAGCAATCTTTCCTTGAAAATCATAACATCAGAGAAGCCAGAGAGAAGTCTGGGAACATAAGAAAGAGGACTGGGGCACTGGGCACCTTCTCCAAGATAGTGGCCCAAACACTCCTCTGCTGAAAAATCACAGATGGCAGCAAAAAGTACTTGGCAACAGTTAAGCCGCACAAATTGAAAGGATCCAGAAACACGGCATCAAAAGAGGTCTGCTTTAAGTATTCTACTAACTTCTTATCATTAAATAAGCTCCTACAATATGAAAATAATAATTCAAAAAACCATTGGATAACCCATTACTACAGAAAATAAACTTTGTCCAAGTTCTCCATTGGGCATCAACAAAAATCTTGAACTCTCGGTCCAAATCCTCAAGAGTGTGAGAAGTTGAGTAAGTCTTCACTGTAAAGTTCAGGGATCTTCCCAGGTGCCAACTCACCTCTGGTACGACTGCCACCACCTCATGCCCTCTGTGGATGAGTTTCTCCACAACTGACTGCATGGTAAACCAGTGGCTCCCATCCATGGGCACCACCAACAGCTTGCCTGCCTGGGTAGAGCCAGATGCCAACAGCAGACACAGGCAGAGAGAAAGGGAGGCCGGGAAAACTACAAGATCCATGGGAGAGGCACAGGTGAGCCATCCAGCCACAAGGATGCTGTGCTCATCTATCAGAGCAGGTGGAAAAATTTCAGACAGAAAAAGATTTGGGCCAGCCAAGGGCGTGTAGCCATGCACTCATTAAGAAACCTGTGCTCACTGGAATGATCTACTCATAAAAACAGTAATTATTGAGCCACGTTTAGTGAAAGGTCTTCTGGCTGATTTCCAGACAAAAGTGGCTCGTGATCCGTGGCTTATAAAACAATTATNTGACCTGGCCTGGATTCTTGATGCCTGGGTTCTACAAGGTGGCAGGAGACAGCTGACTCCTGAGAGTTTTCCTGTGACCTCCACTCATGCACCATCTTGCCATCTCATACATACATGCTCCTGAGCGCTAAGTAAATAAATAAAGCAAATAAATAGAACTTGGAGAGCCTAACATGGACAAAGAATTATTAATAACTGGAAAGAATTGATGTCTATGAGCCAACCCTATGTGCTCTCAAGGGTCCTTTGTATGTGTTTAAGGCATAAGTCTGTGTGCTTCTAGACTTCAAAGTCTTAGAAAAATACAGAGCATGGAGCCAGCAAGATATCAACTACCCTAGTTCTTAATCTGCAGGACAACTCCAAAGCAGGGAAAATTCTGCACCGGTTTGAAGTGACCACTATGAAGTTCTGTGAGCTATGGAAAAGATTGAAGTCAAATATTTACAGTACTGAAGGGCTCATCGCAATGGAAAAATAACCCCAAATTAAGAACATCTGGGGGGAAAGTCCCAATCCAGGCCAAGTAATGAAAATAGCAGTCCAGAGACAGCTGTGCCAGGGAGGAAGGCACACAGAGAAGGGGCTGCATCTCTCTCTCTCTCTCTCTCTCTCTCTCTCTCTCTCTCTCTCTCTCTCTCATTAAGGTAGTTGCCTTTCTGGGCCACGCTTAAGGGAAATGATTTGATTCTATCTGACTAAACTTATACCCTCCCCAATGAGAACATTGCTACCTCTCATTTCACTAAACAAAACAATTCCTGATGTATAAAACTGGTAAAGAAACTTTGATTTTTTAAAACAATGATGTAAAATATATACAGGCATAATTATTTGAGATCAATCCATTGAAGAACGTTTCCTCAAGACAAGAAAGGAGGATAACTTAGAGGAAAAGCACCTATGTCCAGGTCTCCATGAGACTAGTTGTTCCAGGCTGGTGCACTGGGCCTTTCCCAGACTCAGTCTGTGCATCTTAAAGTAGGCTCTTATGATGGTTAATTATTTAATGTCATCAAAGCACTCAGAGTGGAGGATATCTGTTTTTGTTTTGTTTTGTTTTGTTTGTTTTTGGTCTTATTGAGACAGGGTCCCCCTGTAGCCTCAGCTGGCGCTTACAATGCAGACCAGGCTGGCCTTGAACTCACGGAGATCTTCCTACCTCTACCTCTCAAGTGCCGGGATTAAAACCATGCGTCACCACGCCCGACTGTCCACTTCTATCTTTGTAAAAACTCACATCTCTTACCTGGTCTTTCCAGGAGGAGAAAGCCATCCCTAATTTTGAAAGTTGCAATGCTGGAACCTTCCTGATGTTTAGCAAAAAACATTGCCTCACTTTCCCATGAGTTGACTGAAAACTCAATAACCAAATACACATCAATATGTGAAAGAACATGACTCTATTATAGAATCTGTTAAAACATAATCAGGAACAAGAATAAAAATACACAGATTTTCCCTAACAAATTATATCAAAAGAAAATCACAGGTGTTTGACTTGATTTAGAGAAGTATATATTTGTCAAGAATCTCCTTTTTTTTTTTGGTATTTTTGAGACAGGGTCTCCCTTCAGTCCCAACTGGCCTGGTGCTCACTCTGTAGACCAGGCTGGCCTTGAACTCACAGAGATCCACCTGCCTCTGCCTCCCAAGTGCTAAGAATCTTTTTTTAATTAAATTTTTTTCTTAGGGTTAAGGTTGGGATTAGGGCTAAGGTTAGGGTTAGGGGTTCTTGCGAAGAATCTTACTCTTATGTTTGTAAGACTTGAATCTCAATTTAAACAGCTTGGATAAATAATACCATTCCAAAATGTCTTAGAGGTACACAGGCTAATAGAGTAAACAAGTGGTATGATATTGGCGGAATGTTTTGCAAGTACCTGACAAACCTTATAAACTGATAAAGAAACTGAATAATGTAGCTAGTTTAGGACACAAATGTGCAAATGACAATATGCTTTAACTGCAAAAACCACTTCAAATTGTAATAAACTAACCTATGCACCATAGTTCCAAAATAATAGAAACCTAGAAACTAGGTCTCTCATATGGTGAAGTTCTTCAGTGCTTTGAAACTAATTATTTAAATACAGTAAAATGCAGTATTTACATACCTAGATCCAGCCACCCTGTCTCCGGGGTTCTGTACTGCTGAAGAGCAGGATTAGGAAATGCTCTGAATCATTACTCCAGGGGAGGGTGCAAACCCAGTCCCCAGCTATCATAAATTATGCAGGTGAGTTTCCCACATTTGAGGAAATGGCATCCTGAATGCGATGGATGAGCCTCACTGTGGGAAAACCACCTTCCTGGTCATCGTGTCTCCCCTGCCAGGTAAGTGTGTGCTCTGAACTTAAAGAAAGGCTGATTTTTACAGTCTTGGACAAAATATTAATCTATATTGATTGGTTGAAAATATAAAGGGACACCTAAAACACATCCATGCAACTATTAAGAGAGCATGTTACATTTACAAATATCAGAATGTACAGGTGGTTATTGCTTATTGGAAAGTAATAAATGAAGACAACATTATGTACAGACTAACACTAGATCTTATTTTAATGAAAGAGTAGTAAAAATTGATATTACCATATATATTATTCATTTAAAAACAGGGAAACGTACAAAACTGCTAAGAGTATTTTTTTTTGTATCTTTTTGAGACAGGGTCACCCTGTTGCCTCAGCCAGCATGGAACTCACTATATAGACCAGGCTGGTCTCCATCTCACAGAAATCTGCCTCTACCTCCTGAGTGCTGGGATTAAAGGTGTGTGCCACCATGCTTGGCTTTAAGAACATTTTAAATGGGGTACATCATAGGAACTGCAAAAAGGGGAAGTTTCATTTCTGCTTTCTACCTGTTTTCAAAAAACAATGCTAAAATTCAGTTTGTGATTATGTTCAAGAATATCAATATGAATACATATCAACAAGCAGAGATTTATAAAATGCACTACTACACAATCAAATGAATGGCCCAAAACCAGAAAGAAATTCCAAATTTGACAAATGTAAGTGGCTAGTCACAGATCAGTCAGGAGTCTCATATTAAAGCTCAAACCCAGAGCATTCTCTATGTGCTAAAGGAAAGAGAACATACCTTGGGCAACGGCTTTTCCCGGTGGCAGTTGATACCTCCAACAAAGATAATGTTGGGCATCACAGGTCTGGGATAGTCAAAAACAAAGTCTGTACATAACAACCAAATGGATGTATGGCTGAAGAGGTCACGTGAGGAGACAGGTGTCTGGAGAACTTCAGAGGCAAATTCTATGGGCGTTTTGTAAAAATAAGGGCAAAATAAATGCTCCGCCAAGTGGATAATTTGGTTGAGCAATCTTTCCTTGAAAATCATAACATCAGAGAAGCCAGAGAGAAGTCTGGGAACATAAGAAAGAGGACTGGGGCACTGGGCACCTTCTCCAAGATAGTGGCCCAAACACTCCTCTGCTGAAAAATCACAGATGGCAGCAAAAAGTACTTGGCAACAGTTAAGCCGCACAAATTGAAAGGATCCAGAAACACGGCATCAAAAGAGGTCTGCTTTAAGTATTCTACTAACTTCTTATCATTAAATAAGCTCCTACAATATGAAAATAATAATTCAAAAAAACCATTGGATGAACCCATTACTACAGAAAATAAACTTTGTATCCAAGTTCTCCATTGGGCATCAACAAAAATCTTGAACTCTCGGTCCAAATCCTCAAGAGTGTGAGAAGTTGAGTAAGTCTTCACTGTAAAGTTCAGGGATCTTCCCAGGTGCCAACTCACCTCTGGTACGACTGCCACCACCTCATGCCCTCTGTGGATGAGTTTCTCCACAACTGACTGCATGGTAAACCAGTGGCTCCCATCCATGGGCACCACCAACAGCTTGCCTGCCTGGGTAGAGCCAGATGCCAACAGCAGACACAGGCAGAGAGAAAGGGAGGCCGGGAAAACTACAAGATCCATGGGAGAGGCACAGGTGAGCCATCCAGCCACAAGGATGCTGTGCTCATCTATCAGAGCAGGTGGAAAAATTTCAGACAGAAAAAGATTTGGGCCAGCCAAGGGCGTGTAGCCATGCACTCATTAAGAAACCTGTGCTCACTGGAATGATCTACTCATAAAAACAGTAATTATTGAGCCACGTTTAGTGAAAGGTCTTCTGGCTGATTTCCAGACAAAAGTGGCTCGTGATCCGTGGCTTATAAAACAATTATTCCTTGAACTGTAATGTGAGTTTAGAAACAGAATTATTAGGATATGTGTTTGGGGGCTGGAGAGATGGTTCAGAGGATAAGTGCACTGACTGCTTTTGTAGAGGACCTGGGTTCAGTTCCCAGCACCCACAATGGTGGCTAACAACTCCCTGGTCTGTAACTCCAGTTTCAGGGATCCAACGCCCTCTTCTGGCCTCTGAAAGCATTGCACAAATTGGGTGCACTAATATACATGCAGGCACAATGGCCGTACACATAAGATAAAAACTAAAAATTAAAATAAGAAATGTGTTTAAACCTTGAGGATTTAATAAAACAAAAAGGAAAAACAATTGGAGTAGAGGTTGTTTTTTTTAATTTCTGGAATTTGTCCCAAAGCATAGTGTGCTATTTTTACATTTATTTCTTGTGTGTGTGTGTGTGTGTGTGTGTGTGTGTGTGTGTGTGTACTCATGCAAGCACACTCGCAAGCCGTGGAACCTATGTGGAAGTCAATTAAGAGTCAGTTCTGTTCTTCCACCACGCAGCTTCCAGAAATTGAATTCAGGTTGCCTCACTTGTCAACAGCGAGTATACCAATTAAAATACTGCAGCTGGCCTTGAACTCACAGAGATCCGCCTGCCAAGTGCTGGAATTAAAGCTGTGTACCAGGACACCTGGCTCCATGCTGTTTTTAAAGAGATAGATGGAAGGATGCAAGGAAAGTCTTCATTACGCTATAGTATGTCCTTGTGGAAATTTGAAAACTTTAATTAAAATGCTAAGACAAATAATCTCTGTAGATGACCTTGAGTTTACCCATGAAGACTGGATTTGGTCTGCCTGGATTAGAGTGAGTTAAAGAGCAGCCTGGTCAATTTAGTGAGACCCTGTTGCAAAAAAAAATAATAAAAAGAGGGCTGGGGATGTGGATCAGTGCTAGCACATGTGTGTAGTGTGTATAAGACCTTGGGTTTTGCCAGGCGTCGTGGTGCACACTTTTAATTTCCAGCACTTGGGAGGTAGAGGCAGGCAGATCTCTGTGAGTTCAGGGCCAGCCTGGTCTACATAGCAAGTTCCAGGCCAGCTGGGGTGACAGGGAGACCCTGTCTCAAAAAGACAAAAAAAAAAAGTACTTGGGTTCAATCTCCAGTGCTGCTAACATAAAGGGGAGACGGGGGACCAAACTGGCTGTACACAGTATTTTTGCCCAGAAAAATCAATCCAACTTTAATATTGGATGACATCTGAGAGTAAGAAAAGGCAGATACCACGCAGAACAGCTGCAACTCTCATTCACCACTGATCTTACTATCACATTGTTCATGATTTAAAATCAATTCCTGTGATTTATTAAAATCTAATATGTGTATGCCTGATGACACTACACCCAGGATATCAACATACTGTGAGAGGAATAAAAAAAATGGAAAGAATTAAACAGAAAGCAGATATTTCAGGGTGGTTAGAATCCTTTTGTCCATAAACCAAAAAACAGAAAAAGCTGCTTAAATGTCTATCACTGCTGACTGGTTGAAAGGAAAGCCTGTCCAAAGTAAAGAACTTGGCAAATCTGTAAGTTCTGACCTGTAAACATGTTGGTTATTTATTGTTGAGTAAAATACACACTGTAGATATTGTCAGGCATTATTTTAAGATAATAAGTATTACACAATGCCTTTACCTTCAGATTACAGAGCAATTTCAAAACTTCAAAAAGAAGCAGACATTTACACAGAACTCTTTTCTATGCAAGGAACTGAGGACTGCAATAAAGCCAAATGTTGTGAAAGGGTTTATACACGACATGAATATTTAAGATACAACCTGGAAAGCATAATTAATTCAATTGTATATCCATAAACAACAGTGAAAACTTTTATCATTTCTAAACTAAAATTAAGCAAATTGGAAAAAATCAATTGATTCAGCCAGAAACAGACTCTAAATGTATCAAACCATAGTTCCATAAGGAATCTTTTTCCTTTTTTTTAATATTCAGAGTCAGGCCACACTTCATGCACTAAAGGAGAGACCACGTACCTTGGGCAGTGGCTTTCTCTGGTGGCAGTTGATCCCACCAACATGGACCATGTTGGGCATCACAGGTCGGGGAAACTCCAACACAAAGTCATCACGCAGCAACCAAATGGACACTTGGCTGAAGAGATCATTTATAGTCACCGGGGTTCGGAGAACTTCAGAGGCGATCTCAGTGGCTTTTTTGAAAAACTGGGGACAAAATAGCTGTTCATCCAAAAAAGAAATGTAGTTCCAGGCTCTCTCTCTGAAAGTCATGACATCTGGGAGGCCGGAGAGAAGTCTAGGGACATAAGAAATAGGGCCAGGGCACTGAGTCCCTTCTTCAACCAAAGAGCAAAATGCCCCTCTGCTCAAGATCACAGACGGAAGTGAAAAATATTTGGCAATAGTTAAGCCGCACACCTCAAATGGATCCAGAAACACGGCATCAAAAGAACTGTCCTTTAGGTATGTCACCAAGTTCTCGTTACTGAACAGATCCTTACAACGTGAAAACGTGATGTCAAAGAAATCTTTTGCTGAGCCCGTCATTAGTCTATACATACTGAATTCTTGAGTTTTCCACTGATAGTCAGCAAAGACTTTAAACGCGTGGTTCAAATCCTCCAGAGTGTAAGAGGTGGCATAAGTCTTCACTGTTAAATTCGATGCCTGACTCAGTTGCCAGCTCACCTCAGGCATGACCATCACTATCTCATGCCCTCTGTGGGTGAGTTTCTCTACTATCGACTGCATGGTAAACCAGTGGCTCCCGTCCATGGGCACCACCAGCAGCTTGCCTGCCCAGGAAACATCAGATGCCAGCACCAGACACACAGAGAGAGCCAGAGAGGCTGGGAAAACCGCAGGAGCCATGGGACAATCCAGCCCAGGGCGATGGAGCTGCTGAGACTCTCCTCTAGCACAGCAGTGCAGAAAAGTACAAACTCAAAACGAACCACAGTGAAAACCCGAATTTACATTCCAAGGTTAATCAAACTCACCACCAATCATTTATCAAGATGAATAATAATTAATGAACTGCTCCAGCTGAAATACTGGTTTGTGTGTTTGCCAGCTAAGAAAAGGTTGTGATCTTTGCCTTGCAAAGTTCGTGGCCTATACTGCAACCCCAGTTTCGAAACTATGATGAAGCAATGTGTTTGGATTTTGAGAATTCAGAGCTCAGAAAAATTAAGAAGTTGCCTGTAAGGTGCCTCTACATCCATCATGAGTTTGTACATCATAGAAGGGGAGGCTAGGAAGGTGAGAAGTGAGAGCTAGCCAGGAGGAAGTGGTAAATGAGCTACAGAAGGTTGCAAGCAAGGTGGTCCCTCACGAAATCGCAGTGGCTGGGAGTCAGCCAAATAACTCTACATTGTCACTGTCCTTAAGTTTATCATTTTTCTTTTTTATTGAATTTTTGTTGATTTCATGCAAGCATCGTAATCATATTTAGACCTTGTCCCCTAGCTGTACCCCCTGCCGTAGTCCATCCATAGGATTTCACGTATTCTGTTATATATGTTAAGGTCTATTGAGTCAAGTATGTGTACCCAGATGTCTCCTGGTGTGTGAGTTCATCCAGTTTCTTTTGATTTTTTTGAGACAGGGTCTCCTTGCAGCCCCAGCTGGCTTGGAACTCACTATTAGGCCTGCCTGTGCCTCCCAAGTGAGTGCTGGGATTAAAGACGTGCCAACACACCCAGCAAGAATGTATTAATTATTGTTGGATATGAGACCAGCATGTCAAAGAAAATCATTGTGGCAGACTGCACACCTGGTTCTCTTTCCAGTAGGTGGGGAGAACCCTATTTCATAGTCAATAGAATAATATACTAGATGTCTAAATTTTTTTTTTATCTTAGAAAGTTTCTTATTATTTTTATGGTATATTAACTTGTTTAGGAATCTGGAAATTCTTCAGGACCTTCACCTGGTGCTAAGTTTTCCCACATTTTACAAAAGGATGCCTTTCTAGTATTCAGGTCATTGTGTAAGCTGTCAATGAAACCACTGTCAGATGGACCACCAGATCCAAAGTAAGTCATTGGCCATTTTGCTTAAAGAAGTTTAATTTTAAAACTGTTAAGATAGTGTTTGGATTTACTTTTGTTCTTCTTGTTAGTGGGACCTTAAAAATTTGAGGAGGAAGCCGGGCGTGGTGGCGCACACCTTTAATCCTAGCACTTTGGAGGCAGAGGCAGGCGGATCTTTGTGAGTTCAAGGCCAACCTGGTCGACAGAGGGAGTTTCAGGAACAAGCTTGGGAACTACAGGAGACCCTGTCTCGAAAAGACAAAAAAAAAAAAAAAAAAAAAATTTGAGGAGGAACAAAAAAAAATTGTTGAAAGAATTATTTTTAGAAAAAAAAAAAAAAAAATGGGCTGGAGAGATAGCTAGCGGTTAAAGCACCGACGCGCTTGCAGAAGACCCGGGTTCGATCCCATCAACCGCACATGGCGGCTAAGACCGTCTGTAACTAACCCGAATTCCAGGAGAACCTCCAGTTCCAGGGGAATCCGAGACCTCTTCTGACCTCCCGCGGCAGTGCACGACAGACGGGTAACAGACCTACATGAAGACAATACTTCATACACATACAAAAATAAATAATAAAAAAAAATAAATAAAATAGATTTAAAAAAGTATATACCTAACAGAAGAGATCTCACTGTCAGAATAGATACACTATTTCACAAAGAATGGGGCAGCACTTTAGAATAATGGGTACCTGCTACAGAGTAGTTTCTTGATAAATACTATTAAGTGAATAAATCAATGATTTCTTATCTCCATGTTTCTTATCTCCAGTAACTTTGGAGTCATTAGGATCTGATAAAATGCCTCAAGGTAATTTCTTTCTTAACTTGAAGATAAGTTAATTGTCTAATTCCCATCATATGTATTAGTTTAAGCCCCAGGAGAATGCTATTTTTGTGGTTCCTAAATATCAAACATACGATTCAAGTGAAACTTATTTTTGCTTACCATTAAGCCTCATAAGAATGGCCTATTTTTATTATAGCAGAATTATTGCAGCAGGACAGTTTTAGGAGAATTTCTAGAATACAAAGTATCTTTTGGAAAAGGAATGAACTTTAAGAAAGTACAGTACAAATACAGGAAATGTACGCAATTGCTGTGCCCGTCCATTAAAAAAAAATCTATTATGTGTTTGGGTTTCTAAGTTCCAACGATGAAGTCTAAAGACAGTTGCTACAAAACCTTTGGAGTTTGGGAGAGTGCTAAGTGTGGATACTTGCTGCACAAGTGCGAAGACCTTGAGTTTGAATCCCAGAACCCCATGTAAATTCAAGCACAGCACATGTATAATCCCACTGCTCCTATGGTGAGATGAGGAAGACAGAGATGGGAGAATTACCAGAAGTTTGTGGGCCATCTGGCATGGCATACACAGTGTCGAACAAATAAAAAAAAAAAATGTCTCAAACTAGGTAGAAGAAGGCAAGGACCACACTTAAGGTTTTCCTCTGACCTCCCATGTGCACCAACTGTTCGCTTTAGGGAGAAACATCTTTTAGGTATGAGCCATGAAATCCTAAAATCTTTTTAGGGTCAGATCTCAAGAGTCAGAAAATGGGGCTGGAGAGATAGCCTAGCGGGTTAAGAGCACGGACCGCTCTTACAGATGACCCGGTTCGAATCACCAGCACCCACAGTGGCGGGTTTTGAGAACCGCCTGTAACTCCAATTCCCAGGAGAACTCCAGGTTCCGGGGAAGCCGAGAACACTCTTCTGACCTCCGCGGCATTGCATGACACGGTGCACAACCTACCTGCAGACAGTACCTTCATACTTACAAAATAAATAAAAATTTTTAATGTCAGAAAAATGATTTATTGATTATTTCAGTATTTTGGAAATAGGAACTTAACAGAAGAATTGTTCTTAATTATATTCTATATATTATGTAAGATATATATTTTAAATTTTAGTTCCTTAATTGGGAAAAGTAACTTTTTTTATTCAAAACTTGAAATTTTTGATATTGCATTTGAAATTGATAAAGATCTACTTTCAGGAAAAATAACTTTCAATAATTTGGAATCGGGGCTGGAAAGAAGGGAACTCAGTAAAAGAACACTTGTATGACTCTTGCAGAGGGCCCAGGTGCTGTGCCTAGCACCCATTGGGCAGCTTGTACAAAAAACCACCTATAACTCGGTTAGGGAGGAGCTGAGCCCTCTTCTGGCCTCCATTGGCCCTGCATGCACATGGTACATATAAACTCATAGCAGACACACACATAATAAATATAAGTAAATCTTTAAAAAAAAAAAAAGAAATTTGGGAAGCTGGAGAAATAGCTCAGCAGTTAAGAGCATGGCTATTCTTGTAGAAGACCTGGGTTCAAATCCAGCACCCCATGGCAGCTACACCAGAATCAACTCTAGTTCCAGTGGTTCTGATGCCCTCTTCTGTTTTTTTTTTTATTTTGTGTGTGTGTACATACATATAAAATGTCATTAAAATACTGAATACACTTAAGTAAGTAAATAAATAAATAAATAGAAAAGTTGGAATAATTGGACTGGGTAGAAAGCTAGTTGGTAAAGAATTGCTGTGCAAGCATGGAGACCTGAATTAATCCTTTTTAAAGAAAAAAAAAAAACCAGAAATATACATCACAAAAACCCTAAATGCTGGTGATGGCAGACCAGGCGTGATCCCTGAGCCCACGACAGCCAGCCCTAACCTACCTTGGCAACTTTTTCAGGCTAAATGAATACCACTGTCTCAAAATTAATAAACTAATGAAAAAGAGGGGGATGATGCCAGAGAAATAACATCCAGGGTGGTTGATTCTCGGGCATCTACATGCTTGTGTGTACACACACAGAGTTTAGGGTTATTACTGAAGATCATTTTAACGAATGTTTTTTTTTATTTTTTGTTTTTGTTTTTTTTTTTTTGTTTTTTATTGACCTTAAGTCCTTAGGTGTTTAGTTTTGCCAAGTTACATGTAAAAAAAACAGATTTGATAAAATGGTAGAGCTATATAATTCTTTGTCTTTGTTAATTTTCTGGCTTTGCCAAAATGATGATCTATGAAGTGCTTTTAAGCTTCAGTGATAATTTGAATAAAATTTCCAGCCTTGTTTGTGTATTAAAGTATATTTAAGCCAGGCATGGCAGTATACTCTTGTAATCCCAGGTATCAGGAAGCTGAGGCAGGAGGATTGCCTGAACCCAGGAGTTCCAGACCAGTGTGAGAATCTGTCTCAAAAAAAAAAAAAAAACCATTTTATTTATTTTTTGTTTTTTATTAAACTTTTTTAGTTATTTCTGTATGTTTATGAATGTCTGTCTGCATGCAATTTTTTGCACCCATGTCCGGGGCAATGCGGCGGAGGTCAAAAGAGGGGTCGGATCCCCTGGAACTGGAGTTCTCCTGGAATTGGAGTTTTAGACGGTTTTCTCGGCTCGCCGCCACGTGGGTGCTGGGGATCGAACCCGGAGTCCTCTGGTAAGAGCGGTCCGGGCACTCTTAACCGCTAGCTATCTCTCCAGCCCCCAGAATGGTAACCATTTTATAGGATAGTAATTTGATCATGACTTCATCTGTTAATGCCTTGTACATAATAGGTACTAAGTAAATGCTTGAAATCGATAAGTCAATCTTATGAGCTAGTACTGTCTGAAGGTATTTTGTTAGATACGAAGAAGAGAAGAATAAATATATTTCAAACAAAACTGTGCAATATACAAAAATTACAGGCTGCTGGATATAGTTAGGAACTGAGCATAAAAGATGATATGAGGTAGATTTGGAAGTAGTAGTTGTGTATAGGCCTTGGAACACTAGAACATGAAAAGAGTTTGACTCAGTCTGTGTTCCAGTAACTATTTGAAATCTCACTGTTTACAACCTCAAATGAGTATTTGGGGGAGGTACTAATATTTTTACTAATATATAGTCTTAGATGCAGAGTAATAGCCATCTCAGAAACATGACTTTAATAAAAGGCCATGATACTGTTTTCCTCAGCTTTATTTCAAAGAAGGTATCGTTATGATACCTACTATATACAGTATATACATTACATATTCCTTGTTCATTTACCAAGATCCCTGAATGACTTGACATTTATACCTCTAAAAATTTTAAGACAGAAATTGAGACAAATTAAGCTTCATATACTGTGTGAAAGTGACTGAATACAGTATTTTGAATAACTTTTAAAAAATTAACATTAAGACCTGCCTTTGAGTACTGCGCCTGTGACTGTCTTTGGGCTTTGGGTCGAAACAGCTTTTTTCATTAGGAGATAACAGATTGTGGAAGAAAACTTAAATGCCAGGTAACAAAAAGAAGTGTGATATGATACATTGATGAAAAAATAATAAAATATCAGCCAAAAATTTATTTTTCCAATTTTTCACTATTAAAGAATTTGGATGGGGCTGGAGAGATGGCTCAGTGTTAGAGCACTTACTGCTCTTTCAGAGGACCTGAGTTCAGTTTTTTAGCACCTACATCAGGCAGCTCATAAATGCCTATAACTCTAGTTTCTGGGGATCCAATGCCCTCCCTTGGCCTCCGCTGACTCTAGTACATATCTGGTGTACATAAACTCAATCAGGCACACATGCATACATAAAAAATCGGGGGGGGGTTCTTTTTGAAACAGGGGCGTCCGATAGCCCCAACTGTCTTGGAACAATCCTCTATGTAGACCAGGCCTGGCCGTAAACTCACAGAGATCCACCTGCCTCTCCCTCCCAGTGCGGGGATTACAGTGTGCCCCACCACACCTGGCTTAGCAAAGTCATTTTTAGAAGGTGGAGAATAAGGGAGTGAGCTTTTAAGAGATATATATATTTTATTTAATCTTTTGTCTTTTTGAAACAGGATTTTCCCTGTTTCAAAACGCACACTACCACAGGTGACGTGGAAGTCAGTAGGGAGATGCTGGGATTAAAGGCATGCACCACCTTTTTAAATGTTCTAGAAGTTTATTTATTTTTTTTTTTTTTTTTTTTTGTCTGTAAGAAACCCATCTTGGGCTTGAGAGATGCCTCAGCTGTTCAAGAGCAGCTGCCGCTCTTGCATGAGGGACTCCGGCTCTTACCCCAGCACCCACATGTGGCGGCTGAGAACCGTCTGAAGCAAATCATTAGACTCAGTTCCAGGGGAATCCGAACCACTCTTCAGGACCCTCACGCGCATTGCGGACAGGGTGCACGGAACCTACATTGCAGACAGTACATTACCTCACATACAGAATAAATCAAAAAATTAATAAAAAAAAGTAAAAAAAAAAGAATTTAAAAAAAATAAAAAGCTTAATTTTTATTTTGGGAAATTTAATGCTTTGAAGGCGGGGGAGGGGGGGGGGAGGTGCTGGGGAATAGTTAATCAACAACAACAAAAACATTTTTAGTAGTGTTATGAATTTGAGTAGCAACAACTGAAAAACCGTGTAATTCCATGACAAAGTTCATGGTAAGTTCTAGGTAGTATTATTGTGAAAGAAAGGAACAAGACATTAAATATTCAAAGTATTTTTTTTTTTCAGGGACATAGTAATTTAGGTGATTATTTGTGATTTTTACCATAGTAAAAAACATATGAGTGGATTACCCGTGAGATTTTCAAGGCTTAGCCTGGTTCGATATTTAACAATCCCAGGCCAGCTGGGCATTCAGGGAGACCAAAACACAGTATAAAATTATTATGAACCAGAGAAGCAGTTGCTTACAATGCCGTTAGTGGCTAACCTCTTTCATGTGCTGTATTTTTTGTATTGTGGAATTTTCCTTTTTTTTGTTTGACAGGTCTTTTTCTAGTCCCAGCCCTGCCGGGAAGGTACACTGTGGTGGACCAGGCTGGCCTCGATCTCACAGAGATGTATCTGCCTACTGCTAATCGACCCAGTCCATGGTGGCACAGTTTCCCTTTTTAATTTGAAACAAGTTTATGCAATTACATGTACAGGAAATGTCTTTATTATTTCCATAATGCTAAGTTTGTCCCTATACTGTGCCTTTTTTACATTTCAGGTCTCATGAGTTACGGTCCAAGATTCTTTCACTGCAGTTACTTCTGTCCATTCTGCAGAATGCAGGACCTGTTTTCAGAACAAATGAGATGTTTATTAATGCTATTAAGCAGTATCTGTGTGTTGCACTCTCAAAAAATGGGGTTTCATCTGTTCCAGAGGTTTTTTGTTTGAGCTTTCCTTCTTTACTTCCATATTTCTTACGGGTTGTCAAACCTTTAAGACACATCTGAAAGAGGCAAATTGAAGGGTAATGGCTGTATTGAGGCAGTAAAATGTAGATGAATTATGGGATATTTTCATTTGGTTCATGTACATTAACAGCACAATGAAAGTTTTCAGACCATGAAGAATTTTGGGTGTTAAAATGCTCGTTTTTTTTTTTTGGAGATGGGGGTCTCCCCCCCCCCTTTTTTTTTAAACCCAGCTGCCTGAGCTCACTATGTAAGACCAGGCAGTGGGCTTGACGCACAGAGCTCTGCCTGTCCCGCTGCCTCCCAGAGTGCTGGGAATTATGTGTGCCCAACCATGCCCAGTCTAAGAATGGGTTCTTAGCTACCATATGGGTAATGGGAATCGAACCCATGTCCTCTGCAAGAGCCAGTCAGTACTCTACCACTACCCATCTCTCCAGCCCCTTACATGCTTCTTTTTTATTTTTTTTTAATTAATCCATCCATTCAAACTAGTGCTGATGAAGTACTAGGTACTGAATAAGCATCAAGAATACAAAATGAAGGCACAACTCTTGCATTCAGGCGATTTCTAACTAGTTGGAAAAAATGGTTAATATCCTGTTTTTTACCAATAGATTTGCCATTTTATTATATGGGTGTAATAATGAATTATGTGTGTGTGTGTGTGTGTGTGTGTGCACAATACACATGTGCGTGTGTTTGCATAAAGGTGTGTAAGGTACTCACACACCGTTCAGAGGGCAGGGCAGAATACAGTTTTCACATCATCTTGTCGCGCTGCATTATTTCCTTGAGACGGGTCTCTCACTGAAAACATAAACTCCATTTCAGCTAAGCTGGATTGCCAGCCTGCCTCTGTGATCCACCTGTACTTGCTTTCCAATGCTGTCATGCAAAGCTATGCACAGCTTTTTATGTGAGTGTTGGGATTTTGAACGTAAGTCCTCCATGTTTATGCAGGCAAGTACTCTTACCAGTTGAGCCACTTGCTTTGCCTAAATTTAGCTATCTTAAAAGAAAGTTGCAAGTAAATTGCATCTTGAACCTATGAAGTGATCGAGAAGTATCACATTTTTAGTTATTTGGGAGCCCCTTTTCTTAGACATGGCATATTACAATGATAGTAATTGCCTATTAGTTCAATTTGATAAATTTACAGGTAGTGGCTTTATCCCCCCATCTCTCAAAATCAATATGTGTTAAATCGAGTTTCAAGCTTTCTTAATGCTCAACACCAGCAGAGTCCTCTTATCTTCAGGGCACATCTAGAATAAAAATTGGGTTTTGCTTATTAAAGCAGTTAGGACCAGACAGTTTAAATAAACAAATGTTTATCTTAATCTTGTGTCCATTTAAAAAGTAGTACATAATGGGCTGGAGAGAGGCTCGGTGGCTAAGAGTACCAGCGGTTCTTGTAAGAGGAACACGGGTTGATTCCTAGCCAATGCAATGTCGGCCTAACAACCTCTGTAAACTCTAACTCCAGTCCCCAGGGGAGTCCTAAGCACTTCTGCTTCCAACACAAGTGCACTACACACATGCAGGCAGTAAACTCACATGCACGATAAAATAAAAATAATCAACAAGTAAAAGTGCATAAAAAGAAAGAAAATGGTTCGTTCTTAGCTATTACCCTATTGAAAAGCATGTGCCTATTACATACTGCACAACTTCTTAGACCTTTGAATCACATTGATAATATACTAAATTCCTATTTTTCACTGATTTTTATGTAGTACTGGCTTTTTCTTTTTTAATCAGAGCGGCTTTGCCAAATTCTAAGTGTGCAAAGATAATGATATCATTGAAAGGAACATATGATCTAATTGACAGAACAGGTTTGTTTGTTTTTTGGTTGGTGGTGGTAGTTTGTTTTTCGTTTGTTTTGTTTTTTTGTTTTGAGATAACAGTAGGTTTGTATTTCCCTCCTTGACATTCCTGTGAGTTTGTTAGAGAGCATCCTTGGGTGATAATGGTACAGTATTTGGGAACTGTCACCATAGCCGTAGATATTTATTGAATGCCTACTATATGCCAGGCACTGTTCAGCCCCAAAAACAGAAAAAAAAAAAAAATCTGCCTTCTATTTTTATAGAAATTATAATCCATAGGAAATACTTATACTAAGCAAGTAAATAGAAATATTTTGGCTCCTTTGAAAGAAGAGCCCATTAAAGGGCTAGCTAGCCCTTGGGAGAGAGCAAGATGTCATTTATATTATAAATGTGATTGTTTCTAGATTCATAATACATGTATGTTTTGGGTTGTGTGGGTTGTTAAAGCTGTACTCGTATCATTAGGAAGGGATCATTAGATAAGCATTATATGTTTCCCAAATGAATTAAGTTCAAAATTCTTAGCTGTTATTTGAAATTTTCCTCATTAGATCAACTATGTGCTTGATAGTATTTGGTATGAACAATAGTTTGGTAAGAGAATAGTTTTTTTATTTAATTTTCATTAAAACGTTTTGCCACATTTGCAGTGAGAACAATATAACAGCATGTAAAAACCAGATCTATCTTAGTGTAACAATTGCATTTAAATCTAGGAGTTTTTAGGACTGCCCAGTACTAAAGTAGCTGAAAATTTTATCTGATGAATGGAATTTAAATTATGCTCTTTGACAGTAAGAAACAGGAGTTTNTTTTTTGGTCTTTTCGAGACAGGGTCTCCCTGTAGCCCCAGCTGTCCTGGAACTCACTCTGTAGACCAGGCTGGCCTTGAACTCACAAAGATCCTTCTGCCTCTGCCTCCCAAGTGCTAGGATTAAAAGCATACGCCACCTCTATACCCCCTTCTCTATTGGCCCCTCCCACAGCCCTCCTCCTCTACACTCCCCGCTGCACTTCACACATTCTGTCTATTGTGCCAAATTACCCCTCACTGGCCATTCCTCAGTGCCAGTTCATCTTCTGAGCTCTAGTTAGCCTAGCCAGAGTCCCTTTCTTAAAGAAGGCCAGTTCTTCCTCACCCAACTGTAATCATCTGTCAATATTTCTTCAGCTAAGATTGGGTTCTGCTACCCAGTTCTGCAGTTCCATGCTGGGTTTTGTCTGGTTGAGCTTGCCTGGGTCTTGTGCATGCTGACACCAATGCTGTAGGTCCTATGAACAGGTCCCGGGAGCTTGCAGGGTTCATTTACATATTGTCTGACTCCCAAAATGATACAGGCTATTGCCACAGCCCTTGATTGCCTCCCAGAACTCGAACGTAAGACCCTACTGCTGGACACAGGACTTAGTTTGGAGATGGTAATTGGAGCAATGGAGCTGGATCTGACCAGGAAGCCACCTTCCCTGAAGGCTAGCTCTCACAGCTTTGGAGAGCACTACACATTGCTGTAAGATTTAGTGTATAACATTCCAGATAGACTCATGAACATTGTGTTATAAGACCATCGTCAAAGTCCCCTATACGGGATTTGACACGTTGCACAGAAACATGACTTGATCCACACAGTCGTGAGGATGACTAGAGTCGATGCTTCTTTCTCCATACAGAGGTGCAGCTCCAACTGTGACCTCTGCTCCCTAGGCCCTCTGTTCTCCAGCAGCACAAACACTGTATGCTTTCGTGAAGGACAGCTGCCACTTGAACATGGGGAGATGTATTCATCGAGGCCCCACTGTTGTGTTCCTTTTAAATTTAGCTTTGTTGTGTTGTATCAAAGAGCTTTCATGTGTATGTGTGTGTGTGTCTGTATGTATGTATTGTGTACAGCTCCATGTAAGTGCATGCACATGTGAGATCAGAGGACAAAGTTGATTTTCCTACTTCAGACACTCCCCACTAATTTATGATTTTTAGACACAGGGTATCTCTCTGGCTTTGAACTCACCAAGTAGACTAAGTTGGCTGGCCAGTGGGCCCCAGGGACCCCCCTGCCTATACCTCCCCAGCACTTATTCAGACTGCAAGCACATGCTACCACACATGGGGTTTTTGTTTTATTTTCTTTGAGGGTTATGTTTTTGTAGGAGTCCTTGCAAGCAAACCAAGGTCTTCAAGCTTGCAAGCCAAGCACTTTACTGACTGAGCTTTTTCCTAGCTATCAAAGTACCCTCCTAAAATGAGACAAAAAAAAAAAAAAAAGAAATGAGTTCCTTTTTGAAATTTTTATTAGTTTATATTTATGCTTATAAAAAGATATATAGGGGACCGGGCATGGTGGCGCACACCTTTAATCCTAGCACTTGGGAAGCAGAGGCAGGCAGATCTTTGTGAGTTCAAGGCCAGCCTGGTCTACAGAGCGAGTTCCAGGTCAGCTGGGACTACATACAGGGAGACCCTGTCTCGAAAAGAGCAAGAAAAAAAAACAAAAGATATATAGGGGCTGGAGAGATGGCCTAGCTGTTAAGAGCACCGACTGCTCTTGCAGAGGACCTGGGTTCTATACCCAGCACCCACATGGTGGCTGAGAACCGTCTTTAACTCCAGTTCCAGGGGAATCCGACACCCTCTATGACCTCCACGGCATTGCATGACACGGGTGCACAAACCTACATGCAGACAGTACATTCATACACATACAAGAATAAATTTCAAAAATTTAAATAAAAGATATATAAATGTTATCTTCCAAAATGTGAAAATATCTATGCATATGTGTATCCTTTACTACACATATAAAATTACATAATTTACTTATTCTCAAAATATATGTACATACATAAAACCAAACACATGTAAAATTCCATATGGTTCGATGTGCTTCGTATTTAAACACATCTCTGTATGACGGGTGTCCTAATGGGTTTGGTTTTGTGATAAAATACTAACCAACAGCAGCTTGGAGAGGAAACTTTATTTTATCTTAAAACCCCCAGGTTACAATCCATCACTGAAGGAAAGTCAAAGCAGGAACTCAAGGCAGAAACCTGGAGGCAGGAACTGAAGCAGAGACCATGGAGGAGCGCTGCTCACTGGCTGCTTCCCCTGTCTTGTTCGGATACTTTTTAATCAATTAATTAATTTTTATGTGTAGAGTGTACTGTCTGCATGTAGGTTGGTGCACCCGTGTTGTGCAATGCTGTGGATACTTTTCTTATAGAGCCCAGGCCCACCTGCCCAGGGAATGGAATCACCCACATGGCTGGGCCCTCCTGCACCAATTAGCAATTAATAAAATGCCCCACAGACATGCCCCCACAATCCAGTCTGATGGAGAAAATTCCTTAAATGAGGTTCCATCTTCTCATCGGTCTCTAGTTTGTATCAAGTTGCCAAAAATTGATCTTAGTACAATGGCTGATGCATATTCATGATATCTTCCATGTCACTAAAGCGCTCTATACCACAGAACTCTGTAGGTTAAGGGAGTGGCAGGAACCAACCGTTGAGTCCAGGGCAGGGTCTCAGGCAAGGCCTGGGTGCTCCTTGGTGCTGTGCTGAAGGAGAGTAAAGAGATGACAAGCCCTTGGAACGACTCACCCTCTTGGGGTCCTGCAATCTGCAACTCTTCCCCTGCTCTGGTCACAGCAGGAAGCCTGGCTTTCTCATGCCTGAACTGGGGTCTCCCAGCCTCTGAAAGGAGCATTACCTCACTTTCCACCAGTTGGCTGAAAGTCACTCCCTGCAAGCACCTGTAAACATGTGGGCATGGGACTGCCACAAAGTGTACTGACCACGTAAGAAGACAAACACCAGATCAAGAGGGATAGTCCATCCCCAACAAGGTAATCCCTGGAGACGACCTGGGAGATGTTTCCCAGAACTTAGCCTCCATGTACTTGCCAAGAGCAGTGCCCCTGTCTAGAGCTCTCAATTGCAAGTGATGGCTCCAATTTAAACTGCGCAGAGCAGCAGGATTATTCTGCTCTGTTGAAAGCACAGGCTCCAGCTGAGCAAACAAGTAGTGAAACTATCAGGGAGGGAAATATTTGCAGGAGATACTGAAGAACTAATAAAACCTTGCATATTAAGAAAATTAAAACATAAGATAGCAAGTGAATTCATAAGCTGTCATGGACCCATAAGTACCTCAAAAGAATTGCAAATTGCCTTGCATGAAAATAATAAAATAACTAGAAATAAATTTTAAAGATAAGATGTTTAATAAATAACGTGCCCATTTTTACTGATGGACATGAAAAATATTCTGAATAAGTGAAAATGAAGGCATGTTGAGACAATGAATTACTCTCTGAAAATGTAAATGAGATTCTGTCCTTACAGTGTATACATAAAAGATTTCATTGCATTAAAAAAACAGTAGCGCCAGGCATGGTGGCACACACCTTTAATCCTAGCACTTGGGAGGCAGAGGCAGGCGGATCTTTGTAAGTTCAAGGCCAGCCTGGTCTACAGAGTGAGTTCCAGGTCAGCTGGAGCTACAGGGGAGACCCTGTCTTGAAAAGACAAAAAACAAAACAAAACAAACAAACAAACAAAAAACAGTAGCACCACTGGGGAAATACAGAGTAATAGCATGTCACATAAAGAAGAATGTCCTATATTTCAGATCTGAAAAGATGTAGGTGTGTTGTATGTGTGTGCATGCGTGTGTGCGTGCATGTGTGTATGTTTGGTATGAGTTTGACTGTGGCGTGTGTGTTTGTGTCAGTACGTATATATGTGTGTATGTGGCTGAATGTGCAATGTGTGTAGGTTTGTGTATGTGTGTGTCTGTATGGTGTGTCTCTGTGCGTGTGTGTGTGTGTTTGTGTGTGTGTGTGTGGATGAGTGTATGATGTGTGTGTATGGTGCGTGTTTGACTGGATGTGTCCTGTGTGTATATGGGCTGTGTTTCTGTCACATATGGATAGGAATTTGACATAGCAACTCTGCTTCTAGGGCATTTGGTGGCTTGGATAATGGAAAGTAGAGAAACATCTTAGCCGGGCATGGTGGTGCATGCCTTTAATCCCAGCATTTGGGAGGCAGAGGGAGGTAGATCTCTGTGAGTTCAAGGCCAGCCTGGTCTATATAGCAAGCTCTAGGCCAGCTGGGACTAAAGGGAGACCCTGTCTCAAAAAGACAAAAAAAAAAAAAAAAGACAAAAAGAAAATGTTAAGACATAAAAACTATAATAACTGAGTCTTGTTCCAAAAACAAGGGTTAAAAACTGTAAATATTGCTGAAGTCACTTAAAATAAAGTCAGTTGAACCTCTTTTGTTATTTTCTGGAATGTTATTGATCCTGTGATTCTGGTGTATGTTTATCTCTTTCTTCGCTCTTATTTTGTTTTTCTTGTTGTTTGTTTTTATTTATTTATGTGTCTGAGTTGTACTGTCTGCATGTAGGTTTGTGCCTGTGTCGTGCACTGCTTCGTGTGGCGGTACGACAGAGAGTGTCCGATTCTGGAACTGGAGTTAACAACTTCTCAGCCACTATGGTGGCTCTGAAGTTGAAACCTGGTCCTCTGCAAGAGCAGTCGGATCTTCTTAAACCGCGAGGCCTATTCTCCAGCCCGTAGACCTTTATTTTGTAAGCTTCAATAACATATTTCTATACGAAAATTGAGTTTAATTAGAGTTGCCCTACATAGGGTTATGCATATTGCAAAACCAGGTTACCATAAGGACCCTGTCCTAGTTTTTTCTCATTGCTGTGACAAAACCTCTGAACCACACTAATTGGGGAGGAAAGGGTTATTCAGTTAATCTCCTGGGTCAACTTTCTCCCTTAGGGGCCCAAAGCAGGACTCAGGCAGACCTGTGAGGCCATGGAGATGCTGTTCACTGGCTTGCTCTCTGGCCTGCCCAGCCTGCCTGTAACTGTCACTGCTCAACAATCAAGACTACACCACAGATGTGGCCACGGGCCTCCAATGGGGCATTCCCAACTAGGCTCCCTCAACCCAGGTGTGTCAAGTTGACACCAAAACTTCCAGCACAATTGATCCCTTGTCAACTTGACACACAAACACATCACTATTAAACCACCTTTCCATGTTCTTATCCCCAAAGTATGATGTTAACACTAATCACAACCTAAGACAGTACAACCTCTAAAAAGCTCACAGTCTTTAAAATGTTAAACACTTAAAAGTTCACAGTCTGTAAAAAGTCTCTTAACTGTGGGCTGCTGTAAAATCCAAACAAATATACTGTCTTATTTCAAAGGGAAGAATCAGGCACTCTCAACACAAAACCTAAGTCCAGCCATAGATCAAGGCTGCACACCTGGGATGTCACTATGACTTCTGGGCTCAAAGGTTCTCAGCTCCCCCTTCCACTCTGCCCCGTGCACACTCATCTTGCAGGCCCTGACTCCTCATTACCTACCACTGCTCTTGGTGGTCGTCCCAGTGTCCGGCAACTCCAAATGCTGGGGTCGCCACTGATACTGAGGCAACACCTTCACCAATGGGTCTCTCTGCTCTTCCGGTGCAAAGCCTCAGCTTCTTTCCTGACCCCTGAATCCTGGGGTCTTCACAGCAACCAAGGTGCTTCCACCAATGCTTTCCTGACCTCTCAAGTTGCCAAGCCTCGGCTGCTCTCTGTGACCCCTCAAATTTCAACACCAAACCATATAGGAGACTCTTACACATTACTCAGTCAGGTCTGGCACACAGATTGGAGGCTCAGCCCTTTTGGGGTCACAGTCTCTGTGTGCTGACCTTGAGGTTTCCCCAGATTTACTTCAATGATGCTGGTCTCTTGTTACTTACAGCTGATTTTTCAAGCCCCAGCTAACCAGCATCATTTGCCCAGTACCACAAAGATTTCCCTTCAGGTTCTGTTTGTTACTTACAGCTGATCTCTCACAGCTCCATGCCTCAACCCACAGATTACACAGTCCTGATGATCTCTGTCTCCTTTGAAACTAAGAACTTAGCCAGGCCTCCATCTTCTACAAATCCTTCAGCAAAACTGCTCCAGCTCCACAGCAATCAATCTTTAGGCATTCATGATTTCATGATCTTCCCAGCCCAAGTTCCAAACGCCTCCACAATCCTTCCCAACAAGGTCAGGTCTGTTACAGCAATACCACTCCTCTGGTACCAATTTTGTCCTAGTTTGTCTTTCCATTGCTGTGACAACAATCTGACACCACTTGGGGAGGAAAGGTTATTTCAGCTTACATCTCCTGGGTCACATTTCTCACTTAGGGAGCCCAAGCAGGAACTCAGGGCAGGAACCTGGGGGCCATGGAGGACTGCTCGTTCACTGGCTGCTCTCTACTGGCTTGCTTCTTGGCTCATGCCAGCCTGCCTTTTACTGCCCACTGCTCAACAATCAAAACAATACATCCAGATGTGGCACATGCCAATCCAATGGAGCCAATTCCCCCACCTAGGCTCCCTCACCCAGGTGTGTCAAGTGACACCACGTATCCAGCACAGACCGCTCTCAGTGTGGAACTCTCTGCGAGTTTGCTAGGACACTATCCAAAAGACCCTCAAAACAATACAGCCTACTGACATTGCTCCTGGTTGTCTGCCAGAGCTTGAAGGGAAGGCCCAATGGCTGGAAACACTGCACACGTTGGTCACAGCACACAGAGAAATCAAGTGCGACCTCACCAACAAGCTTCCTCCCTCTCTGCAGGCCAGTTCTCATAGTGCTTGAAGGTGCCATGCAAGTTGCTGGGAGGGCAGGGAAGCCTTGCCCAGCTGTGAGCTCTGTGAAATGCGATAATGACCAGAGGGGCAAGAAATGCCCATAGGTGCAATAATGGCAATAACGGCACGAACATTATGAAGGAGACCAACTGCACTCTGATTGGACTTAAAGCTCCATATAAGGAAACACATGCCTAGTTCTTTTTTTATATATATATAAATTTATTTTTATTTTTTATCAAATCTAGACCTGTGTTCCCCTCCCACTCTCCCACCCCGCCAGAGCTCATGTATTCTGCCAAACATGCTTTTCATCTCTTTTTCAGTCTTTCTCAATATTCTCCATGAAGAAGTTGACTGTTTTGAGCAGAAGTTCACTGTTTCAGTCAGTTCTTTGATGCAGTCCTTTCTGTTGTTTTTGTTGTTGTTGTTTCCAATATGCATCGCTCCCAACTGCTTTGGACAAAAGCTCAGGGGGCCCAACACAAGAAATACTTACAACTGGGTAATTGGCACTAGCATCCCCAGATGAGGGATACCATTCGTCGTTTGTTTTTCTGGGACTGTGTTACTTCACTCAGCATGATGTCCTCTAGCTCCAGCCATTTTCCTGCAAAGCTCATGATGTCGTCTTTCTTTACCTCTGCATAGAACTCCATTGTGTAGATGTACCACATTTTCTCTATCCACTCATCAGTTGAGGGGCATTTGGGTTGGTTCCAGCTCCTTGCTATTGTGAAGAGAGCTGAAATAAACATGGCCGTGCATGTATCTCTGCGATGGGGTGAGTCTTGAGGGTACATGCCCGGGAGTGGTATGGCTGGGTCGGGACACATGCCTAGTTCTGCAAATCAGGCCAAGGACCCATGGTTTAGGAGCTCACAGGTCCTAGGAGTGAACCCAGTACTATTATTTTGCTAAATGGACATAGTATTAAACTGCCCTCTCAATTCTTTTTTTTTTTTTTTTGGTCTTTTTGAGACAGAGTCTCCCTGTAGCTCTGGCTGTCCTGGAACTTGCTCTGTAGACTAGGCTGGCCTTGAACTCACAGAGATCCACCTGGCTCTCCCTCTGGAGTGCTAGGATTAAAGGTGTGTACCACCATGCCTGGAAATTCATATTTCTGTACCCTTAGATTAGTACAGCTCTCAGATCTCATCAGAGAAGTGTCCTTGTGCCCTGGGTATTGGTAAACACAGAAATTTGCAACTGGTCATCTTCCAGAATGATTGTGGAATGTTGAGCCACAAATGAGACCTCTATATCACATCTCCCTCTGTGGGGCCAGATAAATCCATTATGGCTGAGTACGAGAGGGCTGGCTCCTGACCCCGAAAACCTAGAAGGCTTCCACTCATGATATTGAACATCAGGCACCTGCAGCCCAACCCCCAGGGGAGTGTAACATCTCTAAGCTTACCTCTCCTGAGGCAAGTCCTTTCCTCTGGAGGCAAATGGTGCAAGCCATAAGGTTGTCTCAGGGTGAGTAAAAAAATTTCCAGGCCAGCTGGGACTAAAGGAAGACCCTGTCTCAAAAAAAAAATACCAAAAAAGAAAAAGAAGAAATTAATGAACCTATAATGTAATCTATATATGCATATGAATACTTCTTGAAATTTGGAAAAATTGTGTGCACATAGTTAAGAACATTTTCCTGTAGGGTGTAGTCTATAAAAAGAAAGGGAAAATTTTGTCTTTGTAAATTATTTTTTGTTGCTGTGGCTGTTGTCTTGAAACAGGGTCTCCCTATAGCCTCAGCTGGCCTGGAACTTGCTACACAGACCAGGATAGCCTGTATCTCCCAGAGAGCTACCTGTCCCTGTCATACAAATGCTGGAATAAAAGGCATGCTCCACCATGCCTGAGACCTTAACTTATTTTTTTTTTAAGTTTTACAAAGTAATAAGTGGCTGTAGCTGGATAGCTTTAGTTGTCAACTTAACATACCCAGGTAGAGGGGGCCTCGGTTGGGGAGTTGCCTCCATTGGACTGGCCTGTGACTATGTCTGTGGGGCATTTTCTTGATGAGTGATGTGAGAGGGCCCAGCTCATTGTGGGTGGTGCCACTCCTGAGCAAGTTGTTCTGTATTGTATAAGAAAGCAGGCAGAGCATGGGCCAGCGGAGCAAGCCAGAAAGCAGTGTTCCTCCATGGCCTGTGTTTCAGCTCCTGCCTCCAGGTTCCTGCCCTGAGTTCCAATTGAAAGCAAAGCAGAACAGTGGCATCATGACATCTTAACAGGTGACCATTTGCTCCTGTTTATCCTGCTTCCTCACTATGCAGCTCACCTCCCGACGTTCTCCCTACCTGCGAATGGTTCTTTTATGCTTTCTTGAAACACAATTCACACATTCCCCTATTTCATTACTGTCTCCTTGTCCTCCTCTCTTAGCTTCTCTGTAGCCCTCCTGTGGTCCTCGTTCTAACTTCAGGACTGATTCACACACAAGTATGGAGGCATATGTATAAATTTAAATCTAGATCATAGCTTGGAAGACACATGCAATCAGGTCATGAGTATAAACATACATCTCAACAGAGCACCAATATAGAATTTTCTCTCAATTAGTGAATTGGCACAAATCTTTAAATGGGAAGAAATTCCAGGTACTGCTAATAAAATCTGAAAGTTGGAACTCACCAGAGAACTTTTTTAACACCCAAGTCACACCATTCTTCATTCGCTCTGTAGACCAGGCTGGCCTTGAACTCACAAAGATCCGCCTGCCTCTGCCTCCCAAGTGCTAGGATCAAAGGCGTGTGCCACCATGCCCGGCTAATTCTTCATACAATAAAGGAGCGATAATGTACCTTGGGCAGTGGCTTTCCCTGGTGGCAGTTGATCCCACCAATGAAGACCATGTTGGGCATCACAGGTCTGGGAAACTCCAACACAAAGTCAGTGCGTAACAATCAAATGGACACTGGCTGAAGAGATCATTCAGAGTCACCGGGGTTCAGAGAACTTCGGTGGCAATTTCTACAGCAGTTTTGAAAAAATAGGGACAAAATGCATGCTCCTCCATGTGGGAGATAGCGTTCCACACTCTCCTTGAAAGTCATAGTGTCTATGCCCCTCAAGAGAAGTCTGGGAACACAAGAAAGAGGACCAGGGCACTGGGCCCTTTCTTCAAGGTAGTGACAAAATATTCCTCTACTGAACATGATGGATGGAAGTGAAAAGTATTTGGCAACGATTAAGCCACACATATCAAAAGGATTCAGAAACATGGCATGGAAAGAGCTCTGCTTTATGTAGTCTACTAGCTTTTCGTCATTAAGCAAACTTCGACAGTGCGAAACTAATAATTCAAAAATAACTTCGGCTGAGCTCTGTACCAGAGCAAGCATGCCCGCTTCTTGAGTTTTCCATCAAGTGTCAGCAAAACATCTTGAACTCACAGTCCAAATCCTGTAGACTGTAAGAACTTGAATACCTCTTCACTATAAAGTTCAGGGATCTTCCCAGCTGCCAACTCACTTCTGGCACAACTACCACCGCCTCATGTCCTTTCTGGATGAGTTTATCCACAACCAACTGCATGGTAAACCAGTGACTCCAGTCCATGGGCACCACCAGCAGCTTGCCTGCCTGGGCAGAGCCAGATGCCAGCAGCAGACACAGGCAGAGAGGAAGCAGGGATGTTATAACTGAAGATGGCATGAGATGAAAACATCCGAGCAATCCGATCACTGAGAGTCTGTCCTCATCTAACAGCAGGGGGGACCCCAAACCCGCCACTGTGCAGGCATGTATCTGTATATTCCCAAGTGATGTCAAATTCGCTGTTAATGATTTACCCCAAAGAACAATAATTAATGAACTACATTGGCTGAAATACCTACTTGTGTGTTTTGCACGTAAGAAAACTTATGATCTTTGCCTTGGGAAGATCATGTCCTGAACTGAAATGTCAGTTTTGAAACAGTTACGAAACAGTGTATTTGGATTTTGAGAATTCAGAGTTCAGAAAAATTAAGGAGCCTCTACATCCATCATGCATCTTCTTGTGCATCATAGGAGAGGAAAAGAGGGACGGAAGGTGAGATGGGAGAGCTAGTCAGTCAAGAGAAGACACAAATGTTAGAGACGTCGTAAACAAGACGGTCCCTCACTAGAGCACACACTGCACAGGGAAGGACGGAAGAGCCCCATGGAGTGAATGAAGGTGGAGGAGACTTGGGCAACAAGCCCTGAGCTGGGGATCTGGCCCTGCTGTAGGATACCAGTAAACCAACGACTCACCCATACCCCTGACAAGACTAGTCTCTCTGAAACACTTGCTGTCTGATACTCAGTGGAAATTTTCTGCTCTTTCTATCAATGTTTCTAGGACAGGATGATTTTATTTCTAAACCTAGCTTCTAAACAGAAAATAGAAGAGTGTTGAGCCTCTAAAGTTCAGTGTGCCTCTGAGCCCTTTGATGATGATGCCCAGAATTATTTTCTCCAGGTACAGTAGTAACCAGAGCTTTTTTTTTTTCTGGAGACTTTGAGGTCTCCTATGGCTTGGGACTTCCATATGTCATAGACTCAGGAGAGAAATGTTGTCCAGTTCCCAAACAGGTAACAAGGACAATACAGGGATGATACCAGCCTTGGTCCTGGTGTTGAGTAATTAGTCAGGATATCTGGCAGTGGACTAGCTTGTTTAAACAAGAACTCTAACCCCTTTTTATTTCTGAGTAACCACTGCTCACATGGAGCCTTTTGCTTGACTCCCAAACAGTGCTGCTCCAGCTGTACCTCCAGAACACAGTGTAGGTGCACTGTTCTGTGCCGTCCTATACACACCAAGAAAGACACCATTATACCTTCGGAGAGACTATCAGAGCAATAGGTGTTGCCTGTTCACCCAAGCCCATCATCAGGAGTCTTACATTTCTTACATATTATATCTTTGGTGTTTTTCTATTATATAATACCTCTGTTATCTGTGATAAACTAATAATAATAATAATAATAATAATAATAATAATAATAAATCTGGAGTTGTTCCTGATTTTCCTTCATCTCAGACAGCTTGTGGAGCACTGGTATAAAACACAGAATGTCAGCCAAGCTTGGTGGCACACACCTTTAATCCTAGCACTCGGGAGGCAGAGGCAGGCAGATCTTTGTGAGTTCAAGGCCAGCCTGGTCTACAGAGTTGAATTCCAGGACAGCTGGGGCCACAGGGAGACCCTGTCTCAAAAACAAAACAAAACAAAACAAAACAGAACAAAACAAAAAAAACATGGAATGTCACGATGCTCTTTTTTTTTAGAGGATTGTGGGCACTGCGTGTGGTTAAGGGTCCATTCAAGGATCACATATTCTGAATCTTCTAAGTCTGCTTCCTGGTCACCCTCCTCCCCTATGGCCACTTCCTTACCAACTGACCCCATCCTCCAACACAAAGCCAATCAACACTCTGGGAAAATGTGTCAGCCCATCATAGCCAAGTTCTAGCCTGGCATTTTACAACAGGGTCTCAGCACATTCCCAGTGGGAATCTGATGCTTTCTTCCCAACCCTAAAGATTGAAATATGGACCAGATAAATCCCTCTATTCCACTATGTGCTCATCTGGCTGACCAGAATGGCTTTGAGAACAAAATTCTAGAATTCCCCTCCCTCGAGATAAAGACTCAAACTCACCCCCTACCTTTTCCCCTTCTTCTTTCTTAAGCATTTCCAGAGCACCTGGGCACCTTTCTTTACCAGACACTGGTCTTTATGTTCTTTTTTTTATGTGTATGAATGTACTATCTGCATGTAGGTTTGTGCACCCGTGTCGTGCAATACCGCAGAGGTCAGAAGAGGATGTCAGATTCCCCTGGAACTGGAGTTAAAGATGGTTCTTAGCCACCATGTGGGTGCTGAGGATCAAACCCAAGTCCTCTGCAAGAGCAGTCGGTGCTCTTAACCACTAGGCCATCTCTCCAGCCCAGTCTTTATGTTCTTTCACCAACAGGACAATTGTATTTTTTAAATATTTTATTATTTTCATTTTATAGATATGATCATATTGCCTGTATGTATGTAAGTGCACCCGTGTTGTACAATGCCAGAGGAAGTCAGAAGAGGGCATTGGATCCCCTGGAATTGAAGTATAGACAGTTGTTAGCCACCATGTGTGTGCTGGGGTCCTCCAAAAGAGCAGTCACTGCTCTTAACCGCTGAGCCATCTCTCCAGCCCTGACAATGATCATTTTTATTTTTTTTATTTTTATTTTTTTTTTTAATTTTTATTTATTTCGGTATGTGTATGAATGTACTGTCTGCGTGCAGGTGTGTGCACCCGTGTCGTGCAATGCCGCGGAGGTCAGAAGAGGGTCTCGGATTCCCCTGGAACTGGAGTTCTCCTGGAATTGGAGTTTCAGACGGTTCTCGGCCGCCATGTGGGTGCTGGGGATCGAAGCCGGGTCCTCTGCAAGAGCGGTCGGCGCTCTTAACCGCTAGGCCATCTCTCCAGCCCCGACAATGATCATTTTTAAATTGCACAACTCAATCTTCTCGTCATAAGGAACAGGACATAGTCTTCTGCTGCAGACATTTTTCTGTTGATTTGAGACCTCAGTGATGGTGCCCATCCCCCACTAGGTCATAAATATTGGTCCTGGAGGGCTCGCAAACTGTAACTGTTATCTTTATTCACTAGGAAGAGATGACATCCCCTACCTTGCCACATCTACTAACCACAGAGACACCACCACTCCTGCCCCCATGGTGGGGTCCTTGAAGCATAGATTCTGCTGCTCCCATGAGGAGTCCAAAAGGACCTGCAAAAAACGGCGCAGGAAAATGGTGGCTAATGTCGAGACTTTTAGTCAGTTACTTAGCCAGCATATCCCTGCATCATTTTTGCAAGTCTCTTTGGACTCATCATGGGAGCCACACAGTCTGCCAGTCACGAAGCAGGAACGAGAGTCTTACTTCCTCTCCAAACAGCCTTCTGAGGACAAAATCCTTGGGCACATCCCTATGTTCTAACCTTGTTTTCCTACAGCCAACAGAAGTTCTTCTGACACCAGACAAGTACAGGAGACACCTGACAGAGTCAGCTCTGCTTTCTGCCCTCAAGGAGTTAAAATACAGGGCAGCATAACAGACCTGGTTGAGATTTATGGACGAGCTCACTAGCTATCGTTGTGATTGGTCCTAGAAGAAAAGTGAGCCCCAAGCACCATTTCTAGGAATCATGGGAAGTTTCCCAAAGAGTTGTCTTCGGGACCAGAATCAGACAGATGTGCGTGTGTGAGAAACAAGATTCCAGAGAGGGGCAGCAGCCACACAGGCCGGAGGAAGAGGGAAAGGTGGTGGCCTGAGAGACCGGATGCAGGCAGTAAGGCCAGAACACAGAGCCCAGCGGCGAGCAGGAGAGGAGGCAGGGCTTCAGCAACTGTACCAAGCTCCTTCTGCTTCCCACATCCACACTGAGAGGTCAGAGGCTAAAACGTAGCTAATCAGCCCCATGGCCAGTGCTCTGCGTCCATTTCCTTCAGGACTGGTGGAAAGGAAAAGACACCTGCTGACATTTTTCTGTTATCAAATCAATCTTCGTATCACTAAATTTGAACCCTTCCGATACAAGGCCAAGAGTACCAGACTCACTCCCTGTGATGGACATCTGTACCAATAAACCTACTAACTTCCACGGGTAAAGGAACAAGGCAATACTACCCACCCAAGTAACCATGCAAGCTAGAATGAAGGTCACTCATCAGGACGCCAACTTAACTACTGCAAAAGTTAGTGCTTGTTTTAATTTTAAAAACTTTGAAGTCTGGGCGTGGTGGCACATGCCTTTAATCCCAGCAGGGAGAGGCAGGTGGATCTCTGTGAGTTCAAGGCCAGCCAGGTCGACATAGTGAGTTCCAGGACAGCTGGGGTTACAGGGAGACCTTGTCTCAAAAAACACAAGGCTCAGACATTTGTTGGTTCTTATGATTTATTCCACGTTATTCCCATTACAAGTCAATTGCTGTTCAATGGCTCGATATTCCACATTTTCTTCATTATGTGCATTCCAAAGATCTGGAGCATGTTCTCGCCTTTTGGTTATGTGTTTACCTTTTGGTTATGTGTTTCTATAAATGTTTGTGTACAAGCATTTGTTTTGGTACATGTTTTTTTTAATTTTTTTTAATTTTATTTATTTATGTATGTGTATGAATGTACTGTCTGCATGCAAGTTTGTGCACCCGTGTCGTGCAATGCCTCAGAGGTCAGAAGAGGGTGTCGGATTCCTCTGGAACTGGAGTTCTCCTGGAATTGGAGTTTCAGACGGTTCTCAGCCGCCATGTGGGTGCTGGGGATCGAACCCGAGTCCTCTTAGAGCGGTTGGCGCTCTTAACCGCTAGGTCATCTCTCCAGACCCTTGGTACATGTTTTTAATTTAGGATGTGTATTAGTCAAGGTTCTCTAAAGAAACAGAATTGGTAAAATGAATACACACACACACACACACACACACACATACACATACACACACACACACACACACACACACACACACAGAGGGATTTATTAGATTAGCTCATAGGATAGGGTCTGAGTAGTCCAATAATGTCTGTGCCACATTGGAGAGGGTGAGAATATGGAAGTTGCTCAGTCCACCAGGGTGGATGTCTCAGGAGTCCCAATTTAGCACTGAAGGCCTGATGGTTTCCTGGAGAGCTGCTGGTCTTCAGTCCACGCTGGAATCCAAGGAGTTGGTCACAGCAGGAAGACAACTCACCAGTCAGAGAAGACAAACAGCAAAAAGGGGAGCGCTCCCTCTGCCCTGGTCTTTTATGCCGGCTGCCATTACAAGGCAACGCCCACATTTAGGCTGTGTTTCCAGCTTCAAATGATCCATTCTGAAGGTCTCTTTCTCATTTGTTAGTCCCAGATTCACTCAAATTGACACCCAAGATTAGCCAGCACGGGATGAATACATAGAAGTGGAATGGCGGGTGCTGGAGAGATGGCTCAGCTGTTAAGAGCACCGACTGCTCTTGCAGAGGACGTGGGTTCGATCCCCAGCATCCACATGGTGGCTGGGAACTGTCTTTGACTCCAGTCCCAGGGGAATCTGATGCCCTCTTCTGACCTCCTCAGCACTGCATGACACGGGTGCACCAACCTACATGCAGACAGTACACTCACACATAAAAAATAAATAAAATTTTTTAAAAAATTAAAAAAAGAAATGGAATGGCTGACCTCTATGATTCTATGCTTCACTTACTAAGGAATCATCAAAATGTCTTCCACGGAGGCTTACCCTATTATTTCCCAACCAAGAAAGTATAAAGTTTCTAATTTCTCCACATCCTCACCAACTCTTATGTCACTTTCTTTTCTTTTAGTATAGTCATCCGAATGGTACAAGATGGTATATTTTGCTTTCTCGTGTATCTCCTAATAATAATGATATGTGAAAACTTTCATGTATTTTTTAAATTTTTTTATTAATTTTATTTCTGTATGTGTATGAATGTACTGTCTGCATGCAAGTTTGTGCACCATGTCGTGCAATGCCACAGAGATCAGAAGAGGGTGTTGGATTCCCCTGGAACTGGAGTTCTCCTGGAACTGGAGTTTCAGACAGTTCTCGGCTGCCATGTGGGTGCTGGGGATCGAACCTGGGTCCTCTGTAAGAGCAGTCAGTACTCTTAACCGCTAGGTCATCTCTCCAGCCCCTCATGTATTTTTTTTTCTGATTTCACATAACTTATTTAAGGCAGTGCCCACAGAAGAATATTGTCTATTTTTTAATTGGAGACATTGAAATTTTTATCCATTTTAGATAATAGGGCCTTATCAGACCATATCAAACAAAAGAAAAGAAAAAGAACATAAGAGTTGTTAAGGATGTGGAGAAATTAGAATCTTTATACTTTCTTTGTTCACAAGTTCACCCTCCCCTTCATTGGGTTGCCTTTGTGGTCCTGAGGATAACATTTGATGCACACAAGGTTTTCATTTGATGAAGTGCAAATTGCCTGATTTTGGTGCTTCTTGTGCTTTTTAGATCCTATCTGAGAAGAAATTACCAAATGCAAGGTCATGAGCCTTTAACCCAATGTTTTCAGAGTTCCATGGGATTTGTCTGTAATGTCTTGAATCCAGTTTAAGTTAGTTTCATGTGTGTTGTGAAGGCATAACTGCATGCATTTATGCGTGCTCACAACATCTGCTGAAGAAACTGTTATTTCTCAATTGTGGGATTATTGGCACTTTTGTAAAGAAAAAAAATCAAGTACCAACCATAAATGGATTTATCTTGGGATCCTTGATATTCTACTGACCTGCACTCGAGATGATTTTTTGAAACGCTTGAGGAAATTTATGCTCTGGAAGTTAGATAACATCAAAGAATTGCTTATCTCTGGGAAGGGTGTAAAGAAGTTGTAGTTATGTAAAAAAAATTCGTTTTGTGTTAATGAAATATTTAAGGGCCTCATGAATTTCCTCCTGAGAATGAGAAGCAGCTTTTGGTAAAGAAAAGGGCAGCGGCTATGTAGCTCACTCAGTGCAACGAAATACTGAAAGCTGTCTTTCCTAAAGATGGACACAACAATCAGCGTTCACTGTGTTCCTGTCTCCTTTATATATGTTGGAAACATTGATGAAACATTGAAATAAATAATCCTGGGGATGGGACTGAATTTACCTATCATCACAAATAGCTAAATTTAAAATTGGGTTTGGCAATGGAGCCAGAAGACAAGCAAAATAAAAGAAACATAAAATCTTTTATTGCTGCCCTTCCCAGACCCAGAGCTAAAACTTCCCCCAAATGTGTAGAGCGAAACTGAATTCTTCCCATCTGTATTATTCAGGGTTCCCTAAAGAAACAGAAGCAACAGGAAGAATATATAGCTATATACAATTTATTGATTTGCTCACGTGACAGAGCTCAAGTAGTCCAACAGTAGCCATGCCGCACTAGAAAGGCTGAAAATCCAGGGAACTGCTCAGTCTGTAAGGCTGGATGTCTCAGTAGTCCCAATCTGGTGCTGAAGGCCCAGTGGATTCCAGGAGATCTGCCGGTCTCAGTACATGCTGGGATCCGAAGGGTTGATCACAGCAGCAAGACAAACTCACCAGTGAGAGAGAGGCAAGCCACAGGAAAAAAGGAACAGCTCCCTCTGCTGTGGCCTTTTATACTGCCTGCCAGCAGAAGGTAACACCCATATTTGGGGTGGACCATCTGGGTTGAGGTGGTCCAATCCAAAGATCCTTTTTCTCTTATTTGTTCCTTAGTCCAGTCAAGTTGACACCCAGGATTAACCATCACAAGTCCACCCCTTGTCAACTTGACACCCAATAAATAGCCTCTCCTTATGTTATGCTTAAATGTCAATTGCAAACAATGGCAAGGTCATAATTCCACCTAACATGTTATAAGTGTCTCATGTGCAATAGCAAAGCATTATATCTTAGAGTAGGTGGTAATGTCCTTGAGGAACACTTAGTCCTTCAGTATCTAATAACCTAAATATGACAACACTTAACACTTATCTCAGTTGCACATTCAAAAGGGAACAACACAAGTATCTGCTTAATATACGTATATATATGAACAAGCACATTCTTAACCAAATAGGACAAAAGTTAATATCTATTATAATCCACGTTTCTGCAACTGGTCCCGTGGCCTCAGCTGATATTTATGACTACCTTCTTCTACTACCCATTCTGTATTTCCTCCACCATCAGCAAGCACCTCTGCAGGTCTTGGCTCTTTCCCTGGAGGAGTGACCCATACCTTCATCCCTGAAGGGTCTGGGCCATTTATTGTCCTGTCTGGTTTGGGTTGTTGGAGTTTCCCATTGACCTTAATCATAGGACATGGTAGCACCAGAAGGCGCCCTACAGCATCTCCTGCCTTCCAGACATAATCTTCCTTGCCCCCATTGTGGAGAAAAAGTCCAATTTCCCCATGGTAGTCTGGATCAATCACTCCTCCTACTACTGTTATTCCTTCCTTAGCCTGTTGGCTTAAAGGCAGTAGAAGCCCGAAGTGGCCAGGGGGAAGTCTTAGCTTCCAGTTCAATAGAACGTTTGCTGTATCTCCTGGCAAAAGCACTCCCCCCATTGGAGCCAAAACGTCTAGACCAGCAGAACGCAAGGTCGTGGGTACAGGAAGCAAAAATTTTCCTACTGGGTCACTAGGGGTGATAGTGAGTGGAATCATTCCCACTTCCACCCCTTGGTTCCTGGACCCATGAATTCTGGCTATAGGAGAAACAGTACCATATAGTGGACGCTGATTCAAAGCATATACTGCTTGCTGGAGAACCTTGCCCCAGCCCTCCAGGGTATTGCTACCTAATTGGCACTGTAACTGTGTCTTCAAGAGGCCATTCCATCGTTCTATCAAGCCAGCTGCTTCTGGGTGGTGGGGAACATGGTAAGACCAGTGGATACCATGACCATGGGCCCACAGTCGCACTTCTTTGGCTGTGAAGTGAGTTCCTTGATCAGAAGCAATGCTGTGAGGAATACCATGACGGTGGATAAGGCATTCCGTAAGTCCCTGGATGGTAGTTTTGGCAGAAGCATTACGTGCAGGAAAGGCAAATCCATAACCAGAATAAGTATCTATTCCTGTAAGAACAAAACGCTGTCCCCTCCATGATGGAAGTGGTCCAATGTAGTCAACCTGCCACCAGGTTGCTGGCTGGTCACCCCGGGGAATAGCACCATATCGGGGGCTCAATGTTGGTCTCTGCTGTTGGCAAATCTGGCACTCGGCAGCAGCTGTAGCCAGATCAGCCTTAGTGAGTGGGAGTCCATGCTGTTGAGCCCATGCATAACCTCCATCTCTGCCACCATGACCACTTTGTTCATGGGCCCATTGAGCAACAACAGGGATAGCTGGAGAAAGAGGCTGACAATCCACAGAACGAGTCATCCGATCTACTTGATTATTAAACTCATCCTCTGCTGAGATCACCTTTTGATGAGCATTTACATGAGACACAAGTATCTTCACATCCTTTGACCATTCAGAGAGCTCTATCCACATACTTCTTCCCCAAATGTCTTTCTCACCAATTTTCCAGTCATGCTCCTTCCAAGTCCCTGACCATCCAGCCAAACCATTGGCTACAGCCCATGAATCAGTATATAATCGAACCTCTGGCCATTTCTCCTTCCAGGCAAAATGCACAACCATGTGCACTGCCCGAAGTTCTGCCCACTGTGAAGACTTTCCTTCACCAGTGTCCTTTAGGGTTGTTTCAGAAATTGGCTGTAATGCTGCAGCTGTCCACCTCTGGGTGGTGCCTGCATAGCGTGCAGAACCATCAGTAAACCAGGCCCTAGTCTTCTCTTCCTCAGTCAACTGATCATAGGGCAAACCCCATGAAGCCATAGGTGCATGCTTAAGCCCAGGAGACATTGTAACAGGAGTGGGAACCATAGGCATTTGGGCAACTTCTTCATGTAGCTTGCTTGTGCCCTCAGGGCCTGCCCGGGCCCTGTCCCGTATGTACCACTTCCATTTGACAATGGACTGTTGCTGTGCACGTCCTACTTTATGGTCTGGTGGGTCAGATAACACCCAGCTCATGATGGGCAGCTCAGGTCGCATGGTGACTTGGTGGCCCATTGTCAAACGTTCAGTTTCCACTAAGGCCCAATAGCAGGCTAAGAGCTGTCTCTCAAAAGGAGAATAGTTGTTTGCAGATGAAGGTAGAGCCTTGCTCCAAAATCCCAAGGGCCTCCGCTGTGATTCCCCTATGGGAGCCTGCCACAGACTCCAGACAGCATCTCTATCTGCCACTGATACCTCAAGCACCATTGGGTCTGCTGGATCATATGGCCCTAGGGGCAGAGCAGCCTGCACTGCAGCCTGGACCTGTTGAAGAGCCTTTTCCTGTTCCAAGCCCCACTCAAAGTTTGCTGCCTTACGAGTCACCTGATATATGGGTCGTAGTAACACACCCAGATGAGGAATGTGCTGCCTCCAGAATCCAAAAAGACCCACCAGACGTTGTGCTTCTTTCTTGGTGGAGGGAGGGGCCAGGTGCAACAACTTATTCTTTACCTTAGAAGGAATGTCTCTGCATGCTCCACACCACTGAACTCCTAGAAACTTCACCGAGGTAGATGGCCCTTGAATTTTAGTTGGATTTATTTCCCATCCTCTCATGCGCATATGCTTTACCAACAAGTCTAGGCTAGCTGCTACCTCCTGTTCACTGGGTCCAATCAACATAACATCATCAATATAGTGGACCAGTGTGATATTTTGTGGAAGAGTCAGGCGATCAAGATCCCTTCTAACTAAGTTATGGCACAACGCTGGAGAGTTAACATACCCCTGAGGTAAGACAGTAAAGGTATACTGTTGGCCTTGCCAGCTGAAAGCAAATTGCTTCTGGTGGTCCTTATGAACCGGTATTGAGAAAAAAGCATTGGCCAGATCAATAGCTGCATACCAGGTACCAGGAGACATATTAATCTGCTCGAGTAAGGACACCACATCTGGTACAGCGGCTGCAATTGGTGTCACTACTTGGTTGAGTTTTCGATAGTCAACTGTCATTCTCCATGATCCATCTGTCTTTTGCACAGGCCAAATTGGAGAGTTAAATGGAGATGTGGTAGGAATCACCACCCCTGCATCTTTCAAATCCTTGATAGTGGCATTAATCTCCGCAATCCCTCCAGGGATACGATACTGTTTTTGGTTCACTATTTTCCCTGGTAGAGGCAACACCAATGGTTTCCATTTGGCCTTTCCAACCATAATAGCCCTCACTCCACAGATCAGGGAACCAATGTGGGGATTCTGCCAATTTCTAATTATATCTATCCCAATTATACATTCTGGGACTGGGGAAATAACTACGGGATGCGTTCTGGGACCCACTGGGCCCACCGTGAGTCGGACTTCAGCCAAAACTCCATTTATCACCTGACCTCCATAGGCCCCTACTTTAACCGGAGGGCCACAATGCTTTTTAGGGTCTCCTGGGATCAGTGTCAACTCAGAACCAGTATCCAATAGGCCTCGAAAAGTCTGATTATTTCCTTTTCCCCAGTGTACAGTTACCCTAGTAAAAGGCCTCAGGTCCCTCTGGGGAAGGACAGGAGGAAGGCAAACAGCATAACTCTTTGGTATTGTGACAAGGTCCTTCCTCACTGGAACCCGGCCACCCCTTCATTCAAGGGGTTCTGGGTCTGTGAACTGTCTCAAGTCTGGAAACCGGTCAACTGGGCGGGATTCGCTACTCCTAAAATCAAATGTTGACTTCCTGTCATTCGTTCTAGAGCTTTTCTGCTTATACAGATCAAATAAAAACTTAGTAGGCTTCTTATGTATTTGGTTCCTGGGAACACCATGATTAATTAGCCAGTTCCAAAGATCATTTCGGGTCATGCCATTATAGGTATTGTTTTGCCTTTGCCACCCATTATGATAATTACTGTAACTACGCTCATCTGGCCTTCTGCGATTCAGTGCTGCCACCTGACGCCTACCCTGAGGTCCTGTTAGACCTACTACGTGTACATTTAATTTATGCAAACGAGCCACAACTTCTCTAACTGTAAGATCTGGCATAAGAAATAGAGCAAAAACAAAGCTCTTCAAATGTTCTGGTGTCTCTCTCAGTACTTTCCATCTTATAAATTCAGTGAGTGGCATGTCCTCTGGGTCCTCATATTGTGGAGAATGTGGTTTTACACTTCGAATCCACTCGAGCATGCCCATCTGCCTGACCCTCACAATCCCTTCATCAATACTAAGCCAAGGAATATCAGGCATCTCTAACTCGCTGTTAGTAGGCCATGTTTTAATAAATACATCAGCCAACCATTCAAATAAACTTTTAACACCTTTTTTAACTGCTCGAGCTTCCATGTTAAACCTAGAATCTCTACTCAGTGGGCTCATATCGATAAACTCAGTATGATCCAATTTTATATTCCTTCCACCATTATCCCACACCCTTAAAATCCATTCCCACACATATTCCTTAGGCTTCTGCCGGAATGAATCAGCAAACTCATTAATTTCTTTAGTAGTATATCGCACCTCCTCGTGGACCACACTTTCTATCTCACCTTGAGGGGCTTGCTTAGACTTCAATCTGGTTATAGGTCTAGAGGCAACAATTGTTGGGCCCTGAGGGACATCAGCTCCCACTGGGAGGGGGGGATTAATTTCCTCAGGCAAGGGTGGGGAGGAGGGATCTGCAGGGTGTGGATTCTCTGCTGAGGGTGGGGAGGTTAATTCCTCAGATAAAGAAAATCCCTCAGAATCCGAGGGTTCAAAATCCTCATCATCATAGTTCTCCCACACATCTCCATCCCAAGTTTCAGGGTTCCACCCTTTCCCCACCAGTGCTCTCACTTTAACTGCTGACACTTTTCGTGGCTGGGAATTAAATTTGCGTTGTAAATCAGCCAACCGTATAATAAGGGCTCCAGCTTGATTTTCTGCTGCTTTAGCTCTTTGGCTGCTGGAGAGAAGATTCTCTTCCAGAGCACACTTGGAAACCTTTAAACTGTTGTTTCGAATCCGGAGCTGGTCATTTTTATCACCGAGCTCCATATTTTCGTCTAACAGTTTATCCAGACATGCTAGGAGCAACAAGGCAACATCATTATTTTCCTGATTTTTCTGCAATTTCTCGAACGTTTTATATATAGAGTCACTAAATTCCTTGCTTCTCACAAGAGGTGAGTTAGGTGAGTCAAATGGATCTATCTTCATAATTAGATCAAATAGTCTGCACCAAGGATTATCATTCCTCTTCATGCCACCAGGAGAGCCTTCAGTAACTCTAGGCTTCATTGGGTTGGAGAGCTGGCTCCAGAGGCTACCAAGCCCACTAAAGAAATTCATCCTTTCAATTCTGTTTCTCTAGAACCACTTCTGGTACCAAAATCTGTATTAGTCAGGGTTCTCTAAAGAAACAGAAGCAACAGGACGAATATATAGCTATATACAATTTATTGATTTGCTCACATGACAGAGCTCAAGTAGTCCAACAGTAGCCATGCCGCACTGGAAAGGCTGAGAATCCAGGGAACTGCTCAGTCTGCAAGGCTGGATGTCTCAGTAGTCCCAATCTGGTGCTAAAGGCCCAATGGATTTCAGGAGATCTGCCGGTCTCAGTACATGCAGCGATCCGAAGGATTGATCACAGCAGCAAGACAAACTCACCAGTGAGAGAGAGGCAAGCCACAGGAAAAAAGGGACCAGCTCCCTCTGCCGTAGCCTTTTATACTGCCTGCCGGCAGAAGGTAACGCCCACATTTGGGGTGGGCCATCCAGGTTGAGGTGGTCCAATCCGAAGGTCCTTTTTCTCTTATTTGTTCCTTAGTCCAGTCAAGTTGACACCCAGGATTAACCATCACACCATCCGAACCCACTTATCACTTCCAGAAAAACTTATTAATAATTGCAAAATACCAGGTCCCTTCAACCCTGTTACAATTATGTTAATGTAATCCTGAACATAACATAATCTGCCATTCTTACTGTAGGATTTAATTGCACTCCTATATATAATGCTTCCAGAAAGACTTAAGAATATTCTATTACAGGAGACCCTCATCAGAATCCCTCTGTAGGAAGGACCTGACAAATTGCCACAAACACATGGCCTACCACACACCATGTTCTTTTTCTTTAATCTTTTTAAAATAAATTTTTTTATTTATTTATTTATTCATTTATTTATGTGTATGAATGTACTGTCTGCATGTAGGTTTGTGCACCCGCACACATCATGTTCTATCAGTAACGTCTCCTTCTCCATACACAGGTGAAAATCCACTTATGACCTCTGCTCTCCAGCACCACACACACTGTACATTTTGGTGAAAGAGGGCTGCCAAGACAATGGAGAACTAGTATGCACGGTCTCTGGGTTGTTTTAGTTATAAAAATCTAGATACGTAGCTGTGCTATGTCCAGGCTCTTCCTCTTTAAAAGCTAAATTCCTCTTTCAGAATTTTTCTTGGCTCCTTTGATGTTCTGAGCCCACCCCTCTGCCTGTGCCCATCAGCCAGGCTATCAGGTGACGACCCAGACAAAGCAGACTTTGAAAGCATCATGAGTAGCATCATGTGGGGTGAAAGGCTCAGGCCCCGGCACCACCTCTGTTGAACACCCGTAGGTCATACAGGGTGCTTGCACACCCTTTCTGCTCCAATGCCAGAATTCTAAAGAGATGAAAAGCCCCTGCCCTGCCCCCCTCCACCAGGGTTTAGCTGTTATGAATGAAATGCTAACCCAGCTGCTTCAGAGGTTACCACTGGAGGGAGCCAAGATGGCAGTGGGGTGGCCACGTGCACCGGGGCATCAGTGGTAATGGCAGCTCTCGTGTGAACTTAAACCTAACTCCAGGAAGACGGCCCAGAACTTCTTCTGACAGCTGTGGAGGAAGATGTAAAAGCAGCAGACACCAAAAATCCCAATCAGATCTTCGACCATGAAAAAGAAAACACTTTGTCCATCTGTCTCCTTGAGCATAAGCAAAAATGGGTTTTCTCCAAAATTGCTGTCTCTCTAGCAAGAAATTCAAACCAACCTATGTTAGCTGCACAGAAGCCAAAATGTTCTTTCTTTTTCTTTTTTCTTTTTTTGTCTTTTCGAGACAGGATCTCCCTGTAGCCCCAGCTGTTCTGGAACTCCCTCTGAAGACCAGGCTGGCCTTGAACTTACAAAGATCCAACTGCCTCTGCCTCCCAAGCACTAGAAAAATGTTCAACACAAGTGTGATCATGTGGACAGAGGACTGGTAAGAGGAAAATAGTAGAAACCAGTGTGTTGAAATTATGACCCCTTTGGGCCTGGCGAGGTGGTGCATGCCTTTAACCCTAGCACTTGGGAGGCAGAGGCAGTCTGCCTCTTTGATCTCTGTAAATTCAAAGCCAGCCTGGTCTACAGAACGAGTTCCAGGACAGCCAGAGCTGTAGGGAGACCCTGTCTCAAAAAGACCAAAAAGAAGAAGAAGAAGAAGAAGGAGGAGGAGGAGGAGGAGGAGGAGGAGGAGGAGGAGGGGGGGGGAAGAGGAAGAGGAAGAAGAAGAAGAAGAAGAAGAAGAAGAAGAAGAGGAAGAAGAAGAAGAAGAAGAAGAAGAAGAAGAAGAAGAAGAAGAAGAAGAAGAAGAAGAAGAAGAAGAAGAAGAAGAAGAAGAAGAAGAAGAAGAAGAAGAAGAAGAAGAGGAAGAAGAAGAAGAAGAAGAAGAAGAAGAAGAAGAAGAAGAAGAAGAAGAAGAAGAAGAAGAAGAAGAAGAAGAGGAAGAAGAAGAAGAAGAAGAAGAAGAAGAAGAAGAAGAAGAAGAAGAAGAAGAAGAAGAAGAAGAAGAATTAATTATTATGACCCCTCCCATGAACTGGAGCTGTAGTCTCCCCCCCATGAGCCATAGCTACGGTCCCCTCCCATGAGCCATAGCTGTGGTCCCCTCCCATGAGCCATAGCTATGGTCCCCTCCCATGAACTGGAGCTATAGTCTCCCCCCATGAGCCATAGCTATTGTCCTTTCCCATGAGCCATAGCTGTGGTCCCCTCCCATGAGCCGTAGCTGTGGTCCTTTCCCATGAACTGGAGCTGTGGTCTCCTCCCATGAGCCATAGCTGTAGTCTTCCCCCATGAGCCATAGCTATGGTCTCCTCCCATGAGCCATTAGCTGTGGTCCCCTCCCATGAGCCACAGTTATGGTCTCCTCCCATGAGTCATAGCTGTGGTCCCCTCCCATGAGCCATAGCTATGGTCTCCTCCCATGAGCCATAGCTATGGTCTCCTCCCATGAGCCATAGCTGTGGTCCCCTCCCATGAGCCATAGCTATAGTCCTTTCCCATGAAGTGGAGCTCTGGTCCCCTCATATCAGCTGGAATTGTAGTTCCCTACTGAGAGCTGGAACTATGGTCCCCTCCCATGAACCTGTAGCTGTGGTCCCCTCCTGTGAACAGGAATTGTGGTCTCCTCTTGTGATCTGGAGCTGTGGTCCCTCCCAGTAGCTGGAGCTGTGGTTCTCTACCATGAACCTGGAGTTTTGCTTCCTGTGAGTCACACTTTCACATACCTCTGGCAGTGGGCTGATTGATAGTAGAACAGGTTGCAGAGTGGAGGACATCCTGATGTCAGCCAGCAGTTTCAGCCTTCCATGAGTGAGCGGCTGTACTCCCTCCAGCCCCTCCCCCAGATCCCAGGTTATGCGTGGCAGTGCCTTTATCTCTGTGGTGGACTGATGCTGGGGACAGAGACGGTTTCTGTCATTTGCAGATCCTAGTCTTGGGAGGACTGACCCTCTGCAATGGACTTCCTGCCTCCCTCAATGGCCAGCTATGGTCTTGACTCCAAGCATGGTTCCTCGCACCCAAGTCTTGACTTGGACCTTTCCCATTCCCAGGCATCAAAAACTTTCCCATCACTTTTCTATTATTCTTCTTCTATAGAATGTAAATTTGCAATTCAATATCTCTACTCTAATTTTCGAGTATTATTTACCAACAAAACTGTACATCCTCCTTCCAAATTCTCCACCCTATACAAATGTATTTGTGTGTGTGTGTGTGTGTGTGTCTTTTTCAAGACAGGGTCTCTCTCCCTGTAGCCTGGAACTCACTACATAGACCAAGCTGGCCTTGAACTCACAGAGATCCACCTGCCTCTCCCTGCTGGGATTAAAGGCATGTGCTATAATGCCTGACTTATTAAAGCAATGCTAATAAAATTTTTGCTTAAGAATGTATATAAAGATCTTCATAATTTTTAAGGTCTTGCCCTCTAGACACTAAGTTCTAAAGTCTTAAGCGTTTCTTTAATTTTTTAACTGGTTGACTTTTCCCTCTCCTGATTGACGTGAGTGTGAACCCCCCTGATCACCTTACTTTGCCTTGTTCTGAGAAAGCATCCAATTCTTGACTTCTTACCAATTCTTGCAGCTTATGGTCCTGTGGAGAATGATTCAAATGCCTACTGCTGACACACCCCACAGGGAGACTCTCTCTCTTCTTCCTTCCTCCATGGCCCTAGCTATGCAGGACAGCCCTGATCCCTCTACTAGTCCCAGCCTAAAGCTAGTTGCTCCTGGTTGGGAGGTGGGCCCTGGGAAGAAGAAGAGCTTAAGGTCCAGATCAAGAAACAGAAGATGCAAAGCGTGTTCTCTCAGGCCCAGCTGTGCATGCTTAATGAGAGCAGAAGTACCTCAGTCTCCAGCAGATGCAAGAACTTTCTAGCATTCTGAACCTCACCTACAGAGAATGAAATACAAAGGTTACAAAAAAAAGCAACCAGCCAAAGACCTCTAGCAGTAAAGGTTCAACATCTACAGAATATCTGGCCCTCCATTCCAACTATCCCCAGGGTACCTGAACCCATCTGGATTGTCCCAAACCCCGCAACAGTGCAACTTGGAGCAACCAGACCTGGAATAATCCAGTTTAGATTAGCCACTCCCAAAACAGTTAGGCCTGTTATGCCCAAGCCTGGAAAAGTCAGGCCTGGAACACGAAGTTCCATAACTTTGGAGAGGGATCTTTGGGACCCTACGGCCAGTTCCACAAAACTTTCCTACCAGTGATTTGGAGGCCAGTTTGGAAGCTGCTGGGGAAAGCCACAAGTGTCTTAGCAGCCCCTAAGTCCTGGCTTTACTCCTGAACTACTCTGTACACTCACAACCTGGTGAAGTGTGAGGACGCAGCTGCTCAGTTTGTTTCAGGCCAGGGGCTGAGTGCCTTTCTCTTTTGAAGATTTTTCTTTCTTTCTTTCTTTCTTTCTTTCTTTCTTTCTTTCTTTCTTTCTTTCTTTCTTTCTTTCTTTTTTTCTTTCTCTTTTGAAGATCTTTCTCTCTTTCTTTCTTTCTTTTTTTCTTTTTTTCTTTCTTTCTTTCTTTCTTTCTTTCTTTCTTTCTTTCTTTCTTTCTTTCTTTCCTTCTTTCTTTTTGGTGCTAGAGGTCTAACCTTGACCAAGCTAGGTACCTGCTAGGTGTCTGCTCTACCACTGAGCTATATTTGTGCCCTGGTCTTGGTACCTTTATTTTATTTTTTAATTTATTTTTGTATGTGTATGAGTGTACTGTCTGCATGTAGGTCTGTGCACCCGTTTTGTGCAATGCCGCGGAGGTCAGAAGAGGGTGCAGATTCCCCTAGAACTGGAGTTAAAGATAGTTCTCAGGCACCATGTGGGTGCTGGGGATCAAACCCCGGTCCTCTGCAAGAGCAGTTGGCACTCTTAACCACTAGGCCATCTCTCCAGCTCTGGTACCTTTATTTTAGAGCTGGGTTGCCATGTCTTCTTCTTTGGTGGTGTGTGCTGGGGTGGACTAAGCACTTGGTGTGTGTTAGCCAAGTGCTGTTGCATGACACTCCCAAGACTTGTCTTTTACTTTGGAATCTTGGATGGAATTGTACATGATGTGTCAACTTGAAGGGTGGGATTTAACTGGAGTCTCATCGAGGGGACTTGAATACCTCTCCCTGCTACAGACATAGAGAGGATGGCCCTAGCTACAGATCCCATCTAATTTAGGTAGCTTTAGGATGTAGAATCTTAAAAATGTATCTAGAGACTGGAGAGATGGCTCAGTGGTTAAGAGCACTGGCTGCTTTTGCAGAGGACAAGGTTAAGGTTCGAGCTCCAGTACCCACATGAGGGCTAACAATCATTTTTAACTCCAGTTCCAAGTGATTCCACTCCTTCTAATGGCCTCTGAAGGCTTTGTGCAACACAGGTGCACTTACATATATGCAGGCAAAAAAAAAAAAACCAAAAACAAAAACAAAAAACAACACTCAAACACATAAAATAAAAATAAATTTTATTTTTATTTATTATTATTCTTTTATGTGTATGAGTATATTGCCTGTATATGTAAGTGCACCTGTGTTGCATGATGCCTGTGGAAGGCAGAAGAGGGCATCAGATTCCCCTGGAACTGGAGTTATGGACAGTTGTTAGCCACCATGTAGGTGCTGGGAATCAAATCCAGGCCCTCTGCAAGGAAAAACCAGTGCTCTTAACTACTGAGCCATCTCTCCAGCTCCCAACCCCCAAATATACATAAATTTTAAAAACTGAAAAACAAATCTATCCAGGTATGGTGGCCACTTTGGAAAATGAGACGGGTGGGTCATGAGTCTGGGGCTATCCAAGAATACATTATAAGTTCAAGATTGTCCTGAACTACATACGTGTAGTAAGATCCTCTCTCTCTCAAAAACAAAAACAAACAAACAAACAAACAAAAAACAACTAAAGCTGTGTGTGCTGGTGTGCTTCTATTTGTGTTTGGTGACTGCAGACTCTTCCTGTCACAGTCCCTTGGCTGCTTTCACCCTAGAACTCTGCATCACTATGAGCCCCACTTTGTTCAATAATATTTGCAGGAAGATTTTCACTTGACGCATCAAGAAAAACCAGTACCAGTTTCACTAGTTTAAAATTCAAATAAAACACCAACTTTATCTTTAAAAAAAAGGAATGTACGTAAATGTATCATCCTCTACTATGTGAAAATTTATAAATATATATAGCCTTTAACCCCATATAAAACATATCTTTTGTTTTTAAAATGTGTGTGTGTGTATATATATATATATACATATATACATAAAACCAAACTTGTAACACTCCATATAATTGAATTTGTTTCCTATTTTGGACATATCTCTATATGATGGGTGATACAGAATTATATGCAGCTTCTATATCTCTAATTACTTGATGGCACACAGAACTCTCTACTGGTGGAAGGAGTGGCAGGGACTGACCGTTGAGTCCAGGGCAGGGTCTCAGGCAAGGCCTGGGTGCTCCTTGGTGCTGTGCTGAAGGAGAGTAAAGAGATGACAAGCCCTTGGAACGACTCACCCTCTTGGGGTCCTGCAATCTGCAACTCTTCCCCTGCTCTGGTCACAGCAGGAAGCCTGGCTTTCTCATGCCTGAACTGGGGTCTCCCAGCCTCTGAAAGGAGCATTACCTCACTTTCCACCAGTTGGCTGAAAGTCACTCCCTGCAAGCACCTGTCAACATGCGGGCATGGGACTGCCACAAAGTGTACTGACCACGTAAGAAGACAAACACCAGATCAAGAGGGATAGTCCATCCCCAACAAGGTAATCCCTGGAGACAACCTGGGAGATGTTTCCCAGAACTTAGCCTCCATGTACTTGCCAAGAGCAGTGCCCCTGTCTAGAGCTCTCAATTGCAAGTGATGGCTCCAATTTAAACTGCGCAGAGCAGCAGGATTATTCTGCTCTGTTGAAAGCACAGGCTCCAGCTGAGCAAACAAGTAGTGAAACTATCAGGGAGGTGATACCTAGGGAACCAATTAAACTAAGAGGAAAATTAAGAATACGAGCAGATATCAAATACTGTGGTGAGATGGATACTAGTTACTTTTCTCTTGCTGTGATAAATAAAACATCATGGCCAAAAGCAATTCATAGATGAAAGCATTATATTTAGGCTTATAGTTCCAGAGGGTTAGAGTCCATCATGGTAGGGACAGATGGCGGCAAGTACCAGGCATGCCACAGGAACAGGAACAGAGGCTGATGAATCAATTATTCCTTCAACCACAAACAGGAAGTGGAGAGAGAAAACTAGAGGTAGAGAGGAGCTACAGACAAACCCTCAAAGCTGCCCCCAGTGACGCATCCTCCAGTGAGGTTCCCCGTCCTAAAGGTTCCACAAAGGGTGTCACCGACTGGGGACTAAGTGTTCAGATATATGAGCTTATGGCTGACAGTTCTCATTTAAACCACCACAAGCGGGGCTGGAGAGATGGCCTAGCGGTTAAGAGCGCCGACCGCTCTTACAGAGGACCCAGGTTCGATCCCCAGCACCCACATGGCGGCTGAGAACCGTCTGAAACTCCAATTCCAGGAGAATTCCAGTTCCAGGGGAATCCGAGACCCTCTTCTGACCTCCGCGGCATTACACGACACGGGTGCACAGACTTGCATGCAGACAGTACATTCATACACATACAGAAATAAATAAAATTAAAAAAAAAATAAAAAAATAAACCACCACAAGCTCTATTACAATAAGCAGTTCATAAGAGATGGAAGAGTAGGCAAGATGGCCAGCGGGGCACGAGTGCTGCTGACGATTCTGATGACCTGAGTTCAATCCCCAGGACCCATGTGGTGGAAGGAGAGAACGGACTCTTGCAAGTTGTCTTCTGACTTCCATAGGTAGGGCATGGCACACACATGCACACACACACACACACACACACACACACACACACTCACACACAGGTGTGAGCCACCACGCCCGGCTAAGACAGAATTTTTATCAATGATATTGGACTTTGAAAGTTCAGAAAGATTAAAAGGAAAGAAGTTTGAATGGACATTATCTTTTTGGAGTATTTCCAGAAGCAATTATTGGACTGTGTATGCACATTCTAAGCTCTCTGCTTAGAAACAAATTGGCAATCCAGCTTCTGAGGAACCTCTGGGAGATTCTCAGCCCCACCTCCTCATTGACCATGGAATTCATTTTCTCAAGCAGTTCTGTGCTGAATACGCATTGCCTCTCATCTTGGTGTCTTTGCTACAGGATTCTTCCTCCCTTTCCAAACACAAGTTCTCATTCAGAAGCTGAAATTGGATGGATAACCTGCCTACATGTACCACTTCAGGGATTTAGTGGTATTGCAATCACCTATCTTTAAATCAATCCCTATGGAGACCCCAGTGCACTAGGCAGTCACCTGCTTAGGCTTTTCTGAGAAGTCTACCGTGAGGGCTTTCTTTACCCAGCATGCTTGGGTCCTGACTGGAGACTTGGGCCTTTGCTGTGAGCTCATTGGAATCCCTCAGGGCCTTCTTGTGAGTGTGTGTGTATCTCTCTCCTACACTCTTTGGAGCACTTCTTGACAACCTGATATATTTTCCTTATATTTCATCCTCCTTCCACTGTGTGCCCTGCACAGAGAATACATGAAAGGAACATGTGTTATGTCAATTTCAGATAGGCAGGTCTCTAGATGACTTCAAGGGTAAAGCCAGTAGTCTAGTCAGGGGGCTCTATGAGCTATTTAGTGAAGACTTCCACAGCCAATGAAAGGACACAATCCTTGAGAGGAGCTCAAGATGGCTCACCCTACAACCCTGTTTCTAGACGTTTGCCTCATCATTATTTCCTATAACTGGAGCATCTTGGTTTTAAAAAAGAAGGAAAAAAAAACCACAGGGGCTGGAGAGATGGCTCAGTGGTTAAGAGCACTGGCTGCTCTTCCAGAGGACCTGGGTTTCATATCCCACCACGAGGTGGATAGCAACCATCCATAACTCTAGTGCCAGTGGATCCTACATCCTCTTCCAACATACAAGGGCATTGCACAATACAGTGTAATCACATACATGCTGACAATACACTCATACACATAAAATAAAAAAAAAATAAGCCGGACATGGTGGCGTGCGGCTTTAATCTGAGCACTCGGGAGGCAGAGCAGGTGGATCTCTGTGAGTTCAAGGCCAGCCTGGTCTACATAGTGAGTTCCAGGACAGCTGGGACTAAAGGGAGACTTCATCTCAAAAAGACCAAAAAATCAAATAAATAAAATAAAATAATAAATAAAAATTTTAAGTGCAGAAAGTGACATTAATAGTATGACACAGCTAGAATTTTCATGTTCCCTCTCTGCTCTGCAGGCAGTTCTACCAGCAACCACATACAGGCTAGAACATCTTGAAACCCCAATCATCGGAAGTGAGGCTGAGCCACTCACAAGGCCCACTAAACCGAATAAAATTTATCTTTGAAATATAAGGACATCTTGTTATGGCTGTGCCACTCCCTGGCCTCCCCAAATTATCCCAACACCGAATAATGGCAGGTCCTATGGAACACAGGGGAGAGAACTGAGAACGGTCATACAATTATCTCGTTATTCCAGGGAAGTTCAAGGAGCCCATTCTAGTCGAATCTCACAGCAAACATCCCTGTAAATGACACAGTGAGACAGATATCCACAGAATGATAGAAATTAAAAGGAAGTGGTTGTCACAAGAGCCAGCAAGCAGAGCTTGGGGACCTCAGTGCTGCTGCCCAGCTGTGGCACTTGCTCAGAGGAATCTGTCAACGTCATAGCCCAGCCGCAAAGCTATAAGAAGCATGGTTGGACGCTCAATCAAGCCTTAGTTCTTTAGCTTTTTTTTTGGTCTTTTCCTTGTCAGGGCCTGAGGTGTACCACAGTGATCTCACACTCACAGAGCACTTTCACCTCCACAGATTTCAGAAGATTAAAGCAATTAGAAAATCTTCATTCAGAGGCTGGAGAGATGGCTCAGTGGTTAAGAGCACTGACTGCTCTTGCAGAGGACCCAGGTTTGAGTCCCAGCACCCACATGGTGGCTAAGAACCATCTTTAAGCCAGGGGTGGTGGTGCATGCCTTTAATCCTAGCACTCGGGAGGCAGAGGCAGGCAGATCTCTGTGAGTTCAAGGGCAGCCTGGTCTACAGAGTGAATTCCAGGCCAGCTGGGGCTATAGGGAGACCTTGTCTCAAAAAAAAAAAAAAAGTCTTCATTCAGGAAGTCAAAACTGAGCACCTCTCAGCCAGAAGCAAGACCAACAATCCTTCCCAGGCAGAGGGATTGCCACCTTTACCATGGGAAAAGCTACAGTAATGTGCTTGCCCTGGGAGTTCAAATGGTCAATTATTTCATCCTTTTTAAAAAGCACCCTGTAGCCCCAGCCTCACTTGAATGAACTCACTCCTGAATTGTGCATTTCTAAAGTGAATTCAGAAGGAATGCTCTGCCTAACATCAGAGCACAGGGGCAGCTCTGAGAAGCTGCCCATCTGAAGGACTACAGCGACCTCCCAGAGAATGCACCTCATAAACTACCAGAAGCCATTGCGCTACATATCCAAGAGTTCCAACTGACTGAAGGGCCCAGGCAGCTAGCATACCTGATGTCAAGTACTTTGTCACAGTTGAAAAAGTCTATCACTAGCTGTATACCAAAAGACATAGTCTAAGGATCAAAAATTCAAAACAAACAAAAAATCTGAGGGTAATAAGAAGTAGAGAAGCTATTATATACAAAGCATTTCCACTATGAGTAAGCAGAAGAGCTGCCACGGAAATAAGGAAAAAAGAACTTTCCAGGACAAACAAAAGGACGGGGAATTCAACACCACTAGACTTGCCTTCCAGGAATCACCAAGGAGGATCATTAGACTGAATAAAGAGTCAATAATTAGGGGCTGGAGAGATGGCTCAGCGGTTAAGAGCATCGACTGCTCTTACAGAGGACCCGGGTTCGATCCCCAGCACCCACATGGCGGCCGAGAACCGTCTGAGACTCCAATTCCAGGAGAACTCCAGTTCCAGGGGAATCCGACACCCTTTTCTGACCTCTGCGGCATTGCACGACACGGGTGCACAGACTTGCATGCAGACAGTACATTCATACACATACAGAAATAAATAAAAAAAATAAAAAAAGAGTCACTAATTAATAATGTGAAAAATAAGAACACAGGGGCTGGAGAGATGGCCCAGTGGTTAAGAGCATTGACTGCTCTCAAAGAGGACCCGTGTTCTGTTCCCAGCACCCATATAGTGGCTAACGACCTGTTGTAATTCCAGTTCCAGGAGATCTGACGCCCTCTTCTGACCTCTACAGGCACTGCTCAACATGGGTGCACTTACATGCATGTAGGCATTCCACTTATACACACAAAATAAAAATAATAAATAAAATGCTTTTAATTAAAAAAGAAAGAAATGCACATAAGGCAAAATTAACATTAGGTCAATAATTGTATAACAAGTCAAATAAGGACATTATATAATTATAAAAGACTGAACTCATCAAGACCATGTAACGAATAAAAACTCTACATGCATCCAACAGAGAGCACCTATACATAAAACAAGTATCAGAGAATTCAAACTGAGAGATAGGTTGCAATACAATAATAGTAAGGGAGTCAGCAATGACTATCAGCAATGGTCTGATCATCGCAACAGAAACTTAATATGCAAACATTGGACTGAAGCTACACTTTAGACCAAATGGACGTCAATAGACATATACAGAGCACTCCATCCAACAATAAAACCACACTCTTCCTCAGGGCCCATGGAACATTATCCATGGTAGATCATAGCATGGGGCACAAAACAAGTCTCATAAGAAGAATGAAATTATGTCAAATATCTTTCTGATTGCAATCATATGGGCCTAGAAACTAATATCAAGACTGACTTATGATCGTCTGCAATGCCACGAAAACACAAAACTATGATTCGGAACAACCAAAGTGTCAATGAAGAAAAAAATCAGAAAACTTTAAATATCACAGGACAGGAATTAAAAAGGAAGTGCCAGGCCCAGGCATGGTTGTGCAGGCCTTTAAGCCCAGCACTCGGGAGGCAGAGGCAGGTGGATCTCTGTGAGTTCAAGGCCAGTCGGATCTAGTTAGTTCCAGGCCAGCTGGGACTAAAGGGATACCCTGTCTAAAAAAATAAATAAATAAATAAATAAATAAATAAATAAATAAATAAATACAAAGTTCCATCAGTAATGTGTTGCCTTGTGTGATGGTTAGTTTTTTGTTTTTTTTTTTTTTGGTCTTTTTGAGACAGGGTCTCCTTGTAGTCCCAGCTGTCCTGGAACTCACTGTGTAGACCAGGCTGGCCTTGAACTCACAAAGATCCACCTGCCTCTGCCTCCCAAGTGCTAGGATTAAAGGCATGCGCCACCACGCCCGGCAATGGTTAGTTTTAACTGTCAACTTGACCCAACCTGGAATCACTTGGGAAGAGAGTCTCAATGAGGGATTGTCTATATTAGGTTGCCTTGTGGGCCTGTCTGTGGGGTTTGTCTTCATTAAGTTAATTGATATAGAAAGACCCAGCCCACTCTGGGGGGCATCATTCCCTAGGCAGGGGTCCTGAGCTATGCATACATGAGTAGAGAAATCAACTGAGCATAAACAAGCAAATGAGCAGGTAGGCCTTGATTTCTCTCTGTCTTGACTGCGGATGAGAAATGACTAGCGATTTGAAGTTCCTGCCTTGACTTTCTCACCATATGGACTGTGACCTGGAATTATGAGCTGAGAAAAATCCTCTTCTTCTTCAACCTGCTTTTAGTCAATGTCTTTTTATCACAGCAACAAAAACGAAAATAGGACACCTTACAAGTTTGACAACCTGAGTTCAATCCCCAGCACCCAAAGAAAAAGCCTGGACCTGTGGTATACACTTGTAATCCCAGAGTTGGGGAGGTGGCTTAGGAAGATTCCTGGGGTTCACTGGCCAGCAGGCATAGTCAAAACAACAACAGACCCCAGGTCTCATCAATAGGCCATCTCAAAAAACAAAGTGGAGCCAGGTGTGGTGGTACAGCTTTAATTCCAGCATCTGGTAGGCAGAGGCAGGTGGATCTCTGTGAAATTGAGGCCAGCCTGATCTACGTAGCAAGTTCCAGGCTATCTGGGGCTACAGGGAAAACCCTGGCTCAAAAAACTGAAGAAAAAAAAAGATGGAGAGTGACACAAGTGTGCACCTCTGGTCTCCACAGACACAGGCACACATGCATAGATTTGCCCAGACACATATGCATACATCAGTACACACATGTACATGTACGCATGGGAATATACACAAAAAATTAGTGGCATGTACACTATCCACATACATACGTGCAGGCAAACACTCATGTACATGAAATAAATATAAATCTTTTAAAAAGGGATTAAGCCGGGGCTGGAAAGATGGCTTAGCGGTTAGGAGCACCGACTGCTCTTGCAGAGGACCCGGGTTCGATCCCCAGCACCCACATGGCGGCTGAGAACCGTCTGTAACTCCAATTCCAGGAGAACTCCAGTTCCAGGGGAATCTGACACCCTCTTCTGACCTCCTCAGCCTTGCACGACACATGTGTACAGACCTACAGGCAGACAGTACATTCAAATAAATAAATAAATAAATAATTAAAAAAAAATTTTAAAAAGGGATTAAGCCAGATGTGGTGGCACACACCTTTAATCCCAGCACTTGGGAGGCAGAGGCAGGCAGATTTCTGTGAAATCAAGGCCAGCCAGGTGTATGTACATAAGTGAGTTCCAGGCTAGCTGGGGCTACAGGGAGACCCTGTGCTGGATAACTTTGTCAACATGACAGCCTGGGAGAAGAGAACTTCAACTGGGGAATTCCCTCCATTGGACTGGCCTGTGGCCAGGTCCTAAGGCATTTTCTGGATTGTTGAGTGAGGTAGGAGGGCCTATCCCACTGTGGTAGGTGCCACCCCCAGGAAGGTGGACCACATATGTTATGTAAGAAAGCAGGCTGAAAGCTGGATGTGGTGGCACATGCCTTTAATCCCAGCACTTGGGAGGCAGAGGCAGGCCTCTCACAGGATCTCTGAGAGTTCAAGGCCAGCCTGGTCTACAAAGCAAGTTCCAGGCCAGCTGGAGCTACAGGGAAACCCTGTCTCAAAAACACACACACACACACACACACACACACACACACACACACACACACACACACAAAGAAAAAAGCAGTCTGAGCATGAGCCAGGGAGCAAGCCAGGAGCAGTACTCTTGCATGGTCTGTGCTCCAGGTTCCTGCCGAGTTCCTGCTTGGCTTCCCTTGATGATGAACTGTACTATAAGCCAAAAAAGTCCCTTCCTCCCAAGTTGGTTTTGGTCAGTGTTTTAGTCACAAAAATATGAAAGCAAACTAGACCTCATCTCAAAAAGACTAAAAGAATTAATTGAATAGAGAATACAAGGAAAATGTGTTGTTTGAACATCCCAGGGTGGTGGCAAGCATGAACACAGCACCATGACAGCATGCACGAGACTGTGCAAACCCAAGCCAGGCCCAGCATGGATGGTGGGGGTGGGCAGGAAGCCCCAGCCCTAATTGAGGGTCTACTGATAACTGACAGATGCTAGGAAAGGAATCAGTTTTCCTTACTGGTTTGACTGACACCTAATAGGGTAACCAGTCTCCAAGAGCTAGCCCTACACCCAAGAGCATTTAGGAACTACAAAATACAAAAATACAAAAAAAAAAAAAAAAACAACAACAACAGCCGGGCATGGTGGCACATGCCTTTAATCCCAGCACTCGGGAGGCAGAGGCAGGTGGATCTCTGTGAGTTCAAGGCCAGCCTGGTCTGCATAGTGAGTTCCAGGACAGCTGGGGCTGCAGGGATACCCGTCTGAAAAAAGACAATACTAAAGACTTTGAAGTCGTGGACTGTAAGATGGGGGTAGGGAGAATCTAAGTATGATCAAAATACACTGTATGGAATCTTAAATCAATAGAAATATTTTCAAATATCCTAAAGTTCATAAAGAGCCACAGAAGACTCTAGTGAAAGAAAAAACACAAAGCTGTTTTCAAACTATACCACAAAGCTACAGCAATTAAAACAGCATGACCCAGGTGAGCCCATCCCCTTGATAGTTCACAGGCTAATACTCTGCTGCTTCAGCAGAAGAGTCGGTGAACAAAAGGAGGCCCATCCCTACTTGCAGTAAGCCACACCAGTCTCCCTAAAATGTTTGGGCCAACATTCACTTTCACGCCCCCCTCCCCGTGCATCTTCCTCCATCATTATTCCTGCTCTCGAGTTCTCAAACCTGTCCTTCATGTCTGGTTGGGCAAAAAGGATACAAGAGGAGTGTATATGGACTATGGAGATAGCCCACTGGAAGTGGTGTGCACGTAGACTATGGAGATAACCCACTGAAAGTGCTCAGGGGAAAACAACATTTTGCATACACACTACTTAAAGTTGGTGAAGATAAAATAAACATTGAGGACGGTGTAAGATTCATGGGAATGTGGAACATCTTTCACAGGTTTTCTACTGGAGATATACTTGGAGGAAAAGGTCTCTAAAGTCCCTTTGTAGACCCAAGAAGGGGTAGTCTGTAAATAAGTATTTATTCCTCTTAATTTGGTGAATGCTCTAAGAGTAAAAGGCTCCAAAGTTTCACTCTTTAACTTTGCAGGTAGCAATAAATACCAGCTTTAACAGGTGAAGAAACTCACTGAGCTCAGCTTCGCCACCCCACCCACAACTTCCCAAACTGTGGAACTACGTTGCCCATAAATCTCCGCGGGACAGCCTAACGCTGCCGCGATGCACCCTGGGAAATGTAGTTCCCGTGCCCAAAAGAAAATCACTTTCCAGAGACCCGCCCTTGCGAGCTTGGCGGCGCCGGCTCGGGGCTGTGGCCGGGGTTGGGGGTCTGGGCGCCAGGTCGTAAGTGGGGCCGGGGACGCAGGACGGGCCGGGGAGCTAGAGGCGGCCCGGGCCTTGTCTGGGGGCGGCGAGGACACTGGTGTCGGCCCGGGTGGCGTGGGCGGCGGGAAGGCCAGAGCCGCGGTGCAGTAGGGTCCGGAGTCCGGACCTGCTGGGCTCTGCTGCCTGCTGTTGCCGGGGGACGTGCAGGACCGGGAGCACTACAGCCCCGCGCCTCCGGTCTGGGACCCTGTGTTAGCTGACCCCAAGGGACGCTTCCCCCACCCCCCCAAGGCGCGAAATTCACTCAGCACCCTGCTGACCCCGCACACCCCGCAGGCCCCCAGGACTAAGGCTGGATCCGTGGATATGTGGTGGAAGGACAGAGGGCTCCACAGTTTTAATGGCCGGAGTTTTTCTTCCCTAAGAACTTCCTCCCCCTTGGCTCCCTAGTTTGGGTCTAAAGTGCTAAAACTGCTCTCAAGATGAATGGGGTGGATTTATTTCATTGTGATTTCAGCGAGTGGTTGATGGTCCCAAGGCCTCTGTCACCTATGAGAATCTGCGGCTTGGCTGATGGGATGAGGTTTTCTCCTTTAGTGATACGGAGTGCCTGGCAAAGAACAGCGTGTTTCTGTGGGGGAAAGTCCTTTGTATTAAGTACCTTCCTTTTACTATGTATGTCATTTGACTGGTTAAGTTGCCCTACAAAACATTTTACATAAAAGTGAATGTTTCTTTAAAGAATTTGTTCAAGGTGACACATTAGTTAGGGTTCCTGCAGAGATGAGAAATATCAGCTCTTGCCTGCAAAACACAAACTCCTGTATTTTCTAAAGAACCATTTCACAGAATAACTGCCCCCAAATTTAAGGAAAACTGGGAAGGGATTCATCTTGAGAATAAAAGCTTTTATGTAACACTGTCATTTTCTTTAAAGGATAACATTTAATTCCACGATGTTTGGGAACCTATTTGAAGAGGATTATTCCAGTGTGTCAGATAATCAGTATGGAAAAGGGAAGAAATTAAAGACTAAAGCTTTGGAGCTACCTGCCCCCAGAGAATTTACCAATTTAAGTGGAATCAGAAATCAGGGTGGAACCTGTTACCTCAATTCCCTCCTTCAGACTCTGCATTTCACACCTGAATTCAGAGGTATGCTACACTACATGCATCTGAATAACAGTAATTATTAATTGTGCAGGTCACAAAGAGACAAAGCCTCTTAAAGGAATATCCCTAATGGTTCATAACAAAAAACAAGGCAGTATATTTTTCTAAATTCTCATAATTTACATAAGGACAATTCTGTCATAATTACCAGATTTCATTATTGCTGTTATTTGTAGTTTGGGGCTTAAAACTTTCCCCAAAGAAGCAAACACCTAAGTCAATGTTACCAAACACTTAAATCTTGACTTTTGAAGTGAGAAGAGGTGTCACCTTGTTTTTAAGGATCCCTAGTTGTTGGTCTGCATTTCTGAAGAAACTATGGTTGTGATCTGATCTGACCTGAGCACATTTGGCCTCCATACCTAATCTGGAATAAGGCTTCTGGGGGTTAGTTATCTCCTGAGGGTAACTATTCATACACTCACTGCCAGAGTATTAATCTGCTTGACTAATGGATACTGTCTGTCCGAGACCCTGGTAGGAATGAAATGTGATGTGCCAATACTTCAGATTTCTAAAATTTAGAAATTATGGATTCCAAAGATCCAGGGATTTTAGATAAGGAATTGTGTTCGAAAAACAGAAACCCACCCAGACTAGCTATATTAAAGGTGGGGGAGTGATTGGGAAGATAAAGAATACATCTCCAGAAAAACAGATTTGCCCATTCTCAGCTCAGCAAACCTTTTCCTTTGCTGAGGTCTTCATGTCTGTTCCTTTGATTCCAGCCTGAGCCTTGCTGGCCCCTGACAGGGGACTCCCATGTAACATGACTTTGCAGCTCACATCTCCACAGGATCTCTGTACTCTATGGACAGTCTGATTCATCCTGTAATTGAGTACCAAGTTCCCCTTCCTCGTGTCAGCCAGTTTATGAGATCTTTGAGATGTTCTTCTGTTCCTCTAAGCTTAGAAAGACTTCCTTCTCTTGAGATTTAGGAAATCTTTACTGTTGTTCCCTTCTGTTGGGCCATTCTACTGGATTGGACTCACTGAGATTACAGTGGCACCTCGTGTCCTGGATTCTGTCCTCTCCATAAAGTTGTCTCCCAGTGTGTAGTTAGTAGTTCATTCACAGAAATTATCAGCATTAATAAGATTCCCAAAAGGAATAAAGTTTTTCCTGGTTTTAATTGAAGTTAAATGGCAATTGAAGGTCGACTGTAACCTTAAGGGGTGGAGGAAGGGCGGGAGGAAGATCAGGAGTTCAAGGCCACATGAGACTCCCTCTGAAAAGCAAAGTATGATGTACACTTGTAAGCCCAGCACTCAGGAGGCCATGGCTGGAGGATTAAAAAGTTGAGGCCAGCCTAGGCTATGTAATGAGATTCTTACCAAAAATAAAAGGAGGAAGAAGGTGAGGGACTGGGTAGAGCACCAAGAATACTGGGGCAAGCGGGACCGAGCACTTGAGAGCTGCGTCCAGCTTCCTCTATCTGGCCGAGCATGTGGCTTGACATTACAGTGTTTAATGTGCACTTCTTTCATGGCTTAACATGATTCTACTGCTGACTGAAAGGAGAAGGATAATTTGAAAAGGGTGAGTGGTAACAGTGGAGATGGAGACAAGGGGACTTTTTTTTGCATGTATCTTTTTTTTCTGAGTAGTATTTTTTTTATTATTACCATTATTAAGCTTTTTCCATAGATCACACATCATTTCTCGATCAAATCTAAGTCGCTTCCCCTTCCATGCCCCCCATCCCACCCAAGTCCCTGCACTCTGCAATACATGTCCTGCATCTCTCTCTGAGTCTCTCCAGAGTTTTTTTTTCAATTCTTTTGTTGCTCTCTCCAACTTGTATTGCTACATTATATATAGATATATATACATAGTTATATATACATACATAAATATATACATACATACACATATCACTTGAATTGGAGGATTTTTTTTTCTTCCTTAAAAGATGTCATGTTTTCCTTAAGGAAGTGCTCAAGGTTCTTCCTTGGAAACCCCAACCATCAATCCTGCACTTTTGCTCCACATTGGGGTCTTTCCCTCCCATGGTCCCCCAAAATGAAGTCCAGTAAGCACACATCCTGTCTCGATCCCCTGCACTGGCCTCTATGATACAGCTCAGGTAGTCCAACAATGGCAGTCTACACTCTGACGAGGCTGACATCCCCTTAGCTGTTTAGTTCACAAGCTGGGTATCTCAGCAGTCCCCATCTGGCATTGAAGGTTTGGAGGATTCTTGGAGAGATATGAGTCCTCAGTCCATATTAGGAGGTTAAAAAGCTGTGTCTCCTGCCTTTGAGGAGTGCCAAAAGCGGTGGCAGCCACAGAGTAGATGCACTTGCCAGTAAGAATTGGAGATAGGCCAAACAACAGTACTCTCTCTTTATTCTTTTTGTCTTTTTTACTAAGATCTGAGTATTTTAATTTTATTTATTTTTGTATATGTACGAATGTACTGTCTGCACGTAGGTTTGTGCACCCATGTTGTGCAATCCCGCCAAGGTCAGAAGAGGGTCTCGGATTCCCCTGGAACTGGAGATCTCTGGGAATTGGAGTTATAGACGGTTCTCATCCGCCATGTGGGTGCTGGGGATCGAACCCGGGTCCTCTGCAAGAGCAGTCGGTTCTCTTAACCACTAGGCTATCTCTCCAGCCCCGAGTAGTATTTTAAAGTAAAGCTAAATTGAACCCCATTGTCTGCCACTACGTTCCATTGCAATGGAAGATGATTCTAAAAGTCTTTGAATGGTTTTGTGCTTTAACCTATAGGTTTTCAGTTTATTTTTGCCCAGTTCCAGCATTTAAGGAAGAACAGAATATTCATAATGCTTATCACTTGGGCTTCAGAGTCTTTCAGTAAACATACCCATCCATCCCTTACCTCACGGGGGTGTAGTAAGTTTCCTGGGAAGAATTCAGGCCAAAGTCTGGATATAGACTTCCCCAAAACATCACCTGTGGGGTGATGACCCTGTGTATTGGATTATAAAAAGTCCTGGAGACTTTTTATATGGGGCTGACAACTTCTTCTTCCAGGTAAAATTACCAGCATCTCTTATTACCCTCACCATTGAAAAGATTTTCATACCAAAAAAGCAAAAAAAAACGATTGACCTCAAGGTAAAGACAGTCCAGCCTGTACCGCACCATGAAAGGCTGGTCAGCAGCCCCACAAGTGAGAACACACGCCGGCTGCAACACTTTCCTGTCTTGTGGGATTGCTCTTGGCTTTTGAGTCCCGTCACCAGAGTCAGTGCAAAGCAATCCTTTCTGATGTTTACAGGATGTTGGTGGTCCGGGTCCTTGCACACATTAGGCATGCACTGCCATTGAGCTACATCCACAGCTCTTGGGGTTTTTGTTGTGGTTTTGTTTTTTGTTTTTGTATTTTTGAGACAGGGTCTCCCTTTAGTCCCAGCTAGCCGGGAACTTGCTCTGTAAACCAGGCTGGCCTTGAACTCACAGAGATCTGCCTGCCTCTGCCTCTGCCTCTGCCTCTGCCTCTGCCTCCCGAGAGCCACCTGCCTTTGCCTCCCAAGAGCTCTTGGGTTTTTGATGAAGGGTCTCGTTATGTAGACCAAGATGGCCTTAGGCTAGAGATCCTCTTGCCTCTGCCTCTGGAGTGCTAGAATTTCAGGTATGTGCTACAATGTCCTACCCATTTGTATTTGCATGTTCTTTGGATCTGCCTAACTGAGGCTTCAGTAAGTTGCTTCATTTTCTTAGATTCAGCGCATAAAGATGTTAAAAGAATGGAAAATGTGTAGCATAAGGGTATGAATACTGCCTTTGTCATTTCTAGATCTCTAACTGGTATTGCTTACTGATATTCTTGACTTCCTGAATAATATTCTAAGATGACATCATATAATTTACATGTCTGATTCTACTTTTTTGTTTAGAAGCCTTATTTTCTCTTGGTCCGGAAGAGCTCGGTTCTTTAGAGGATAAGGATAAGCCTGACGCAAAGGTACTAAACCTATAATTTCCTGGGCCCTTTGAGAGTATTGGTGCACGTGCCTGTGTTTTTTTATGCGTGTTTGCCTGCATGCGTCTGGAGACCAGAGCTGGAGGTCCTCCATCGCTCTCCTGGGTTAGAAGCACGTTCTCTCACTTGAACCATCTATGTGTAGTCTAGCCAGCTTATCCTGGGGATCTCCCACCCCTGTCTGCTGAGAGTTGGGGTTGTAGGAGGACCACACATCTACTCAGCATCTATCTGTGTGAGTACTGGGCTCTGGATCCCAGTGCTCATTCTTGTGTGCCAAGCACCTTACCTACCAGGCATCTTCCTAGCCCAGGAATTGGATTTTAAGGATAGAATTCAGTCCCTTATTCATAGAAAACAAATTTATCATAAAGTATTATCTTTATTGTCAGAAAGTGACTTGCCTTATACTTAGTAATAAAATTTCCTCCATGGGGCTGGAGAGATGGCCTAGCGGTTAAGAGCGCCGACTGCTCTTGCAGATCCCCAGCACCCACATGGCGACTGAGAACCGTCTCTAACTCCAGTTCCAGGGGAATCTGACACCCTCTTCTGACCTCTGCGGCATTGCACAACACAGGTGCACAGACCTACATGCAGACAGTACATTCGTACACATAATAATAAAATTTAAAAAAAATTTCTTCCATAAAGGAATGACTTTTCCAAATATAAATGGTGCTGCTTCCAATATCTGTACACCTTGCTTTGCCATTTACTCTTATGGTAAAGGAAGTATTTAGAAATGTCTGTGTGAGCCTACCAGAACATTTCATTTAACATACTTACTTGCAATCATATGTGGGGGTGGGGACCCTCGAGACCAGAATTTTTTTCAATTTGATATTTTGGAAATTCCTGGATTGATGTGTTATGTTATAGGTCACTGTGGTGGAATCATGTTCAGAGTGCTGGTCTCGCGTGTAGCTTGTTCTCCCTCTTGACCCTCACTCAGGAACCCTCCTCACACTCAGGCTCAGTCTGACTTGTTAATGGCCATGTGTCCTTTCAGCCTTGTATCTCGAAAACAGCCTTGGGCAAGGGACAGGTTTGCAGGTTTTATTTTTCCCAGCTGCTGCAGATCAATACTTTCATAGTGCATACTTTTCAGTGTCATGGGAGTGTGGAGCTATCACAGGCATCTCTACTTGCTTGCTCTCCCTTTGAACCCTTAAAGCCTGGCCTGCTCACTGGCCCTGCTCTGAGGCCTGGAGCTAGCAGAGAGGAAGGCAGGCTGTAGGATAGCTTATTTTTTTATTTTATTTTATGTGTATGAGGTTTTTTTTGTTTTTCTGTTTTTTTGCGACAGGGTCTCCCTTTAGTCCCAGCTGGCCTGGAGCTCGCTATGTAGACCAGGTTGGCCTTGAACTCACAGAGATCCACCTGCCTCTTCCTTCTGAGTGGAATGGTTTTTATGTATGTAAGTATACCACATGTGTGCAGTGCCCACAAAGACCAGAAGAGGGCGTTGGATTCCCTGGAACTGGAGTTACAGGCAGTTGTTAGCCACCATGTGGGTACTGAAAACTGAACCCAGATCCTCTTCAGGAGCAGCCAGTGCTCTTAACCTCTGAGCCATCTCTATCCTCATGGACCAGCTTCTTGAAGGATCAGAACTCCAGAATGAGATCTGTGTGCCTAGAAAATTCCTACATTCACCTTGAGTATTTGTATGTAGTTCAGAGATAGAACTGTGGGAAGTTTTACTCTGATCATTTGAGTGGTTTATTGGGGGCGATTTGAGTTTTGATGCTGATCTGAACTCTTGTCAATGGAGAAAATTCTAGATAACTAAAACTTTTCCTGTTGAATTAGAGTTTTGAAAGAACTGAATCTTAATTAGCTGTCCTCCTGTATTGAGGGATTTGTGCCCTTTCTGCTGAATGAGCCAGGAGACAAGCAGTATGCAGCTTTAAAAAGCCTCACTCGGTCTGGAGAGATGGCTCAGTGGTTAAGAGCACTGGTTCGTACAGAGGACCTGGGTTCAAATCCCACCACCCACATGGCAGCTAACAACCATCTGTAATTCCATTTCCAGGGGATCTAACACCCTCTTCTGTCCTCCTCAGACATTGCATGACATGGGTGCACTTAAACATATGCAGACATAACACTCATACACATGAAGTAAAAATAAAAGAAAAAATGTTAAAAAAAAAAAAAGCCTCACTCAGCATCTGTCCCCAGGTCCGGATCATACCTTTGCATCTGTCCCCAAGCCCGATCATACCTTTGCATCTGTCCCCAAGTCCGGATCATACCTTTGCATCTGTCCCCAGGTCCGGATCATACCTTTGCATCTGTCCCCAGGTCCGGATCATACCTTTGCATCTGTCCCCAGGTCCGGATCATACCTTTGCATCTGTCCCCAGGTCCGGATCATACCTTTGCATCTGTCCCCAGGTCCCGATCATACCTTTGCATCTGTCCCCAAGCCCGATCATACCTTTGCATCTGTCCCCAAGCCCGATCATACCTTTGCATCTGTCCCCAAGCCCGATCATACCTTTGCATCTGTCCCCAAGCCCGATCATACCTTTGCATCTGTCCCCAAGCCCGATCATACCTTTGCATCTGTCCCCAAGCCCGATCATACCTTTGCATCTGTCCCCAAGCCCGATCATACCTTTGCATCTGTCCCCAAGCCCGATCATACCTTTGCATCTGTCCCCAAGCCCGATCATACCTTTGCATCTGTCCCCAAGCCCGATCATACCTTTGCATCTGTCCCCAGGTCCGGATCATACCTTTGCAGCTGCAGCGCTTGTTTGCTCAGCTCCTGCTCGTAGATCAGGAAGCTGCGTCCACTGTAGACCTCACTGACAGCTTCGGGTGGACCTGTGATGAGGTAGGAAATGCCCACTTGGGAGTAAAGGGTTAGCTCTGGCTAGCGTGGTGCCCACTTCCTTCATCTTGTCTTTGGCCACATGTGCATTTTTAGGTACTTAATATATCTAGGGTGTACGACTGGCTGTGACCCAGTATTGAGGGAGCACGAAGGACAGTGAGAAGTGTACGGGCACTGGCTTTTGTATACTCTAACAATCTGTATGTAGTCTAGTTGAGCTACAATACCCATTACATGGAAATTATTTACTATAACATTTTAGTCTTCAGTAATAATGAATAATTTAAAAAAATTTTTTAACTTATTTCTATTTTATGTGTTTGAGTGTATTACCTGCATATGTGTAAATGCACCCATGTCCTGCATTGCCTACAGAAAACAGAAGAGGGTCAGATCCCCTGGAACTGGAGTTACGGACAGTTGTTAGCTGCCATGTGGGTGCTGGGAATCAAACTATGGTCCTCTGCAAGAGCTGCCAGTGCTCTTCACTGAGCCATCTCCAGCCTCTAAACTTGAATTTTTTTATTGCCATCTGCCTTTGTGATGTACTTTGTGTTTGAATCCGTGCACTCTGGTCCTAATGCGCTTCAGTCGCATCTTGCCACGTCTCACCCTGTCCTCTTTTCCTTGACTTCATTCTCTTTGTTATTCTACTACGGTCATTAACTCACTTTTCTCTTTGAGATCCTAAAACATTTCCCACTACCACCTGCATACAAACATTTGTTGGCAGCAAGTAAGAGTTCTTATCCGTACTGATTAGCTGTTAGTATTTGAATTCAAACAACTCAGACCTTTCTATTGTCTATGGATAGACACATTCCTTCAAAGACAGGCACCAGAGACTGTCACAGAGTTAAAGATGCATTTGCAGCAGTACTATATGTTGTGTTCAACAGTTAGCTTCAAACTTAGTGCTCTACTCAGGAGCACTCCACAACCCAGCCGTGCTGCTGTGGGATTAAGGAGGAGAGTTTAGACTTTGAAGGGGGTGATAATACATCCACTAAACAAGTATGCTCTGTGTTAGGTGTAGGACTGATGCTTGGGATGAATTCCTTTATCCTTCCCTTTACAAACATAACCACTTCATTGAAATTTGCATGCCAGAGAGCTTCTCTTTCAGAAGGTTCAGTTCAGTGGCTTTTTCAGAGTTGGTAGCCATCCCTACAGTTAATTTTAGAACATTTTCACTACCGAAAACGAAATCTCCCTATTCCTCCAGCCCGTAGCTGCCCCTTAACCTTCTTTGTGTCTCTAGCTCTGCCTGTCCCCGCACATTTCATAGGAACAGAATGGTAAAATATGTGATCTTTGTAACTAGTGTGTTTCATGTAAGATAATGTTTTAAAGATTCATTCTTTGTTACTGCCCAGCAACCCACTGCTAAGTGGACACTCTGCAGTGTTCATTGCAGTCCATTCTGCATGCAGTTCATGAAAGGTTCCCTCTGCTCACTGTGCGGTGTTCATTGCCGTCCACTCTGCAGTTCATGGAGGCTTCCTTTTGTTTTTGAGCTTCCAGTAAGTTTCTAGCATCATTTTTTTTTTTTTGGTCTTTTGAGATGGGGTGTCCCTGCAGCCCCAGATGGCCTGGAACTCACTATGTAGACCAGGCTGGCCTTGAACTCGCAGAGATCCACCTGCCTCTGCTTTCCAAGTGCTGGAATCAAAGGTGTGCAGGCCCCCACACTTGGCTATAATTCTTAAGCTCTGAAACACTTTTTTAATTTCATTTTTTTCTAAGTAAAGGACTGGACCTGAAGTGGTAGGAGAAGGTTTGCAAAGCACCTTTGTCACATGGAAATTGTTCAGAAACTAGAGCTTGACATTGTCCTTCCAAACCAGTGATGCGACAGGATTCCATCCTCTGGTGTCTTCTATTTTAGTTTTTTCCTTTTTTGGTATTTTTGAGGCAGGGACTCCCTTTTAGTACCAGCTGTCCTGGAGCTCATTCTGTAGACCAGGCTGGCCTTGAACTCACAGAGATTCACCCACCTCTACCTCCCGAGTGCTGGGATTAAAGGTGTGCACCACCACGCCCAGCTGTTGTGTCTTCTATTTTAAAAGACGAGGGACAGACACAAATCCCATCCCTGCTGTAGCTTTCCTTCCCTTTGTCTGCCACACGTCACAAGAGACTTCTGCACTGTTCTCCCTGGCTGCCTCTCCTCTGCCTCCTTCCTCTTTCCTTGGTAAAGTCACATGCCAGAGCTGGAAGATGCTTTCCTTCGTTCTCCAACACAAGGCCCCAGCTCCTCCTGGTACTTGGCTTCTCCCACTTCTCTTTTCCACTTCTCATGGATGGTGCATGGCCTTCATGTACAGACCCCAACCCACCCCATGAACTTTTTTCTTCCTCATTTTTTTACCGGTTCCCTACCCACCCAACTTCACACCCTCAGATCTGTCCTGCCTCCACGCCCCGGGTATGGCCATCCGAGGAGCGTGGTCACCTGCCACACTCTTTAAAGAAGCCAACTCTCCCTGTTCCAGCAGCTGTTGGTTTCCAGCAGCTGCCTTCCATGCTGGGTCTGTGCACACTGTCACAACCACTGTGAGTTGATATGTCTAACTACCCTGTTGTATCCAGTTTCCCTGTGTTCAGCTGTGGCGGCTCTTACACAGTGATCTCTGATCCTTGGGGAAAAATGTGGTAACACATGTTCCATTCAAGGCTGAGCTCTACTAAGTCTCCTGTTTTCTGCAGCTTGACTACTACTTCTGAATCTCTGCATTAATTGCCATCTACTGCAAAGCTTCTCTTTTGAGGGCTGAGAGATGCACTAATGGTTATAAAGATAAGTCCCTAGGAGTCAGATGGATACTTTGTCCATTCAACAGAATAATACTAGGTTCTCTCTCAAGGACCTACAACCTGTCTAGGTTAAGTTCTTGGCCCCCATAAGAGTGCCGAGTATGGGTTCCATCATGTGGAACAGGCCTTAAACCCAACCAGAAAGTGGTTGATACTCCTTTAGCATTCCTGCCACTATTAGACAGTGGGTGTGTCTTGCCAGGCCTGTCATTACTGTAGCTCACAGGGCTCACAGGTGAGATTACTGTTCTGCTCTGGCAGCAGGCACAGCACCTTCCAGCACCTTGAAAGCCAGCCAGTAGGAATGAAGCTTCCAGGCCAGTACCAGCCTGGTTTCTCCATGTGCTATGACCCAAACATGTTGACTTCGGCCACAGGGTCTTATCATCAAGCTCTGGAGGGTAACCCAGAACATTGGCGATAGCCTGTAATCTGGGGATCTATGGGACCCAAATGGCCAACAGTTCTAAAAGTGGAAGCCCGTTCTTGGCACTAGGCTTTTATCTGTTAGCCTGTAGGGGGCCAGTGTCCCCCCATTACAGGGTAACTCCGTTTACACTCTTCGTATTTCTGTGTCTGTACAGTAGAAGGGACTTTTCCCAACCTCTCCAGTGTTCGTTATCCCACCTGTGTTCTCTCCTTCTTCCCGCCCTCCCACCTGTAGGGGGCCAGTGTCCCCCCATTACAGGGTAACTCCGTTTACACTCTTCGTATTTCTGTGTCTGTACAGTAGAAGGGACTTTTCCCAACCTCTCCAGTGTTCGTTATCCCACCTGTGTTCTCTCCTTCTTCCCGCCCTCCCACCTGTAGGGGGCCAGTGTCCCCCCATTACAGGGTAACTCCGTTTACACTCTTCGTATTTCTGTGTCTGTACAGTAGAAGGGACTTTTCCCAACCTCTCCAGTGTTCGTTATCCCACCTGTGTTCTCTCCTTCTTCCCGCCCTCCCACCTGCAGGGGGCCAGTGTCCCCCCATTACAGGGTAACTCCGTTTACACTCTTCGTATTTCTGTGTCTGTACAGTAGAAGGGACTTTTCCCAACCTCTCCAGTGTTCGTTATCCCACCTGTGTTCTCTCCTTCTTCCCGCCCTCCCACCTGCAGGGGGCCAGTGTCCCCCCATTACAGGGTAACTCCGTTTACACTCTTCGTATTTCTGTGTCTGTACAGTAGAAGGGACTTTTCCCAACCTCTCCAGTGTTCGTTATCCCACCTGTGTTCTCTCCTTCTTCCCGCCCTCCCACCTTCCGTCCCTCTTAACCCTTCCTGTTCTTTTTTTTTTTTCTTTTTCACATAAATTTATTTATTTATTTATTTTTAACAAATCTAGACCCGTGTTCCCACTCATTCCCCCACCCCGCCAGAGCTCATGCATTCTGCCAGACATGCGTTCCGTCTCTTAGTCATTCTCAATATTTTCCATGGGGAAGTTGACTGTTTTGAGCAGAAGTTCACTGTTTCAGTCAGTTCTTTGATGCAGTCTTTTCTGTTGTTGTTGTTGTTTCCAAAATGCGTTATGCCCAACTGCTTTGGACAAAAGCTCAGGGGGCCCTATACAAGAAATACTTACAATTGGGTAATTGGCACTAGCATCCACAGATGAGGGATACCATTCGTCGTTTGTTTTTCTGGGACTGTGTTACTTCACTCAGCATGATGTCCTCTAGCTCCAGCCATTTTCCTGCAAAGCTCGTGATGTCGTCTTTCTTTACTGCTGCATAGAACTCCATTGTGTAGATGTACCACATTTTCTCTATCCACTCGTCAGTTGAGGGGCATTTAGGTTGGTTCCAGCTCCTTGCTATTGTGAAGAGAGCTGCAATAAACATGGCCGTGCATGTATCTCTGTGGTGGCGTAAGTCTTGAGGGTACATGCCTAGGAGTGGTATGGCTGGGTCGGGTGGCAAGTTCATTCCAAGTCTTCCAAGGGTTCTCCACACTGCTTTCCATAGTGGCTGTACGAGTTTACATTCCCACCAGCAGTGGATGAGTGTTCCCCTTTCCCCACAACCTCTCCAGCACTTGGTATCATTTGTTTTCTTGATCCTAGCCAGTCTTATTGGAGTAAGATGATATCTTAAAGTGGTTTTCATTTGCATTTCCTTAATGATTAGTGATGTTGAGCAGTTCTTGAGGTGTTTCTCAGACATCTCTAATTCCTCGCTTGTGAAGTCTCTGTTCAGTTCTTTGCTCCATCTATTGAGCGGGTCGTTTGTTTTCTTTTTTCTTTGTTTTTTGAGTAGTTTATATATTCTGGAAATCAATGCTTTGTCAGATGTATCTGCAGTGAAGGTTTCCTCCCACTCTGTGGGATTTCTCTTCACTTCCTTGATTGTTTCTTTTGATGTACAGAAGCTTTTGAGTTTGATGAGGTCCCATTTGTCAATTGTCGACCTTAATTCTTGTGCAGCTGCTGTCTGATTTAGGAAGTCTTTTCCTACGCCTATGTCTTGTAGTCTGCTGCCAACTTTTTCTTCTATCACCTTCAGAGTTTGGGGTTTCACGTTGAGGTCTTTAATCCATCTGGAGTTGACTTTTGTACAGGGTGAGAGGTAGGGGTTTAATTTCATTCTTCTACAAGTGGTGATCCAGTTTTGCCAACACCACTTGCTGAAGATGCTGTCTTTTCTCCATTGTGGTTTCTTGGCCCCCTTGTCAAATATGAGATGGCTGAAATTGTATGTGCTCAGATTTGGATCTTCGGTTTTGTTCCATTGGTCAACAGGTCTGTTTTTGTGCCAGTACCAGGCTGTTTTTATGACTATAGCCCTGTAGTATAGTTTAAAATCTGGTATAGAGATCCCTCCTGTGTAGCTCTTTTCACTCAGGATTGATTTGGCTATTCGGGGTCTTTTGTTTCTCCAAATGAATTTAAGAACTTTTGTTTCCAAGCCTGTGAAGAAACTCTTGGGGATTTTGATTGGGATTGCATTAAATCTATACAAGAGTTTTGGTAAAATGGACATTTTTACAATGTTAATTTTCCCAATCCATGAGCATGGGAGGTTTTTCCATCTTCTGAGGTCTTCTTCAATTTCTTTCTTTAAGGGTTTAAAATTTTTGTTGTAGAGGTCTTTGGTGTCTTTGGTTAGGTTTGTTCCTAGGTATCTTATTGTTTTTGAGGCTATTGTGAGTGGGAAGGTCTCTTTGAATTCTTTCTCCAGTTGCTTGTTCTTGGTGTAAAGAAAGGCCATTGATTTTCTAAGGTTAATTTTGTATCCTGCCACTTTGCTGAAGCTGTTAATCGTTTCTAGGAGTTTTCTGGTGGAGTTTTTTGCATCTCTTAAGTAAACAATCATATCATCAGCAAATAGGGATAGTTTGACTTCCTCTTTTCCAATTAGTACTCCTTTAATATCCTTTTCTTGCCTTATTGCTCTAGCAAGTGTTTCAAGCACTATATTGAAGAGGAGTGGTGATAGGGGGCAGCCTTGCCGAGTTCCTACCTTTAAAGGGAATGTTTCCGTCATTTCCCCATTTAGGATGATATTGGCTGTGGGTTTCCTGTATATGGCTTTGATTACATTGAGGAATGATCCCTCCAATCCAATTCCTTCTAGGACTTTAAGCATGAAGGGATGCTGGATTTTGTCAAAGGCTTTTTCAGCATCAATTGAGATGATGGTGTGGTTTTTGTCTTTGATTCCGTTTATGTGTTTGATGATGTTTATTGATTTTCGTATGTTGAACCATCCCTGCATCTCTGGTATGAATCCAACTTGGTCATGATGGATGATCTTCTTGATGTGGGTCTGTATGCGATTTGCCAGTATTCTGTTTAGAATTTTGGCATCTGTGTTCATGAGGGAGATGGGTCTATAATTCTCCTTTTTAGTTGGATCTTTGCCTGGTTTTGGTAATAGAGTGATGTTGGCTTCATAGAAGGAATTTGGGAGAATTCCCTCTGATTGTATACTTCTAAACAGTTTCAGAAATAATGGTTGTAGGTCTTTTTGAAATGTTTTATAGAATTCTGCTGTGAAACCGTCTGGGCCTGGGCTTTTTTTAGTTGGGAGGCTTCTTACTACATCCTCTATTTCTTCATATGTTATGGGTCTGTTTAAGCTGCTGGTCTCCTCTTGGCCAAGCTTTGGTGATTCCCAAGATTTCAGATATTCATCCATTTCTTCTAGATTTTCAAACTTGGTAGAATATAGGTTCTTGTAATATTCCCATATAATTTTCTTGATCTTTTCCTTGTCCGTTGTGATATTTCCCTTTTCATCACAGATTGTATTGATTTGGAGTTGTTCCTTCTTTCTTTTTGTTAACTGGGCTAGAGGTCTGTCTATCTTGTTTATTCTTTCAAAGAACCAACTTTTGGCTTCATTGATTTTTTGTATTGTTTTCTTTGTTTCTATTTCATTGATTTCTGCTCTGATTTTTGTTATTTCTTCCTGTCTGTTGCGTTTAGGGTTCATCTGTTGTTGCCTCTCAAGTGCTTTTAGCTGTAGTGTTAGATCATTCACTTGTGCTCTTTCTGTTTTTCTAATGTAGGCACCCAGGGCTATAAATTTCCCTCTTAGGACTGCTTTTAAGGTATCCCATAAGTTTTGTTGTGTTGTATTGTCATTGTCATTCAGTTCCAGGAATGTTTTTATTTCTTTCTTTATCTCTTCCTTGACCCATTCATTATTCAAGAGTGTGTTGTTTAGTCTCCATGTGTTCTTGTAGGCAGGAGGGCTTGTCCTGGTGTTGATGTTGAGCTTCATTGCACTGTGGTCTGACAGGATGCATGAAATTATTTCAATCTTTTTGTATTTGTAGAGGTTTCTTCTGTGTCCCAGGATGTGGTCGATTTTGGAGAATGTTCCGTGGGGTGCTGAGTAGAAAGTGTATTCTCTGGTATTAGGATGGAATGTTCGGTAGAGGTCTATGAGGTCCATTTGGTGTATCATATCGTTCAGTTCAGATGTCTCTCTGTTTATTTTTTGTCCTGTTGACCTATCCAAAGGACTCAGTGGGGTATTGAAATCTCCCACTATGAGTGTGCTGGGGTTAGTCTGTGACTTGTGGTCCTGGAGAATTGTCTTTATAAAGTTTGGTGCACCAGAATTTGGGGCATATATATTCATAATTGTGAAATCTTCTTGGTGGATTGTTCCTTTGATGAAAATGTAATGGCCTTCTTTGTCTCTTCTGATTTCTTTTACTTTGAAGTCTATTTTATCCGATATTAAAATAGCAACACCTGCTTTCTTTTTGGTACCATTTGCTTGGAATATTTTTTTCCATCCCTTCACTTTAAGGTGGTGCCTGTCCTTGAAGGTAAGATGTGTTTCTTGCAGACAGCATATCGATGGATTCTGTTTCCTAATCCAGTCTCCCAGTCTATGTCTTTTGATTGGGGAATTTAGTCCATTAATATTTAAGGTTATGACTGATAGGTTTGTGTTGCTTCCTTTTGCCTTATTATCCATCTGCGGTTTTGATTTAGGTTTCTACTTCTGCAGTTATGCTTTTATTGATTTCTCCTTCTAGTTGCCTGGGGTTGGTTGCTCCTTTCTTCTGTTCTTTGGATTGCTTCAAGTATTCTCTGAAGGGTTGGTTTTCCGGACATGTATTCTTTCAAGTTGTTTATGTCATGGAAGATTTTCCTCTCTCCTTCCACTATGATTGACATTTTTGCTGGGTATAGTAACCTGGGCTGGCATCCATTGTCCCTCAACACTGGGAATGCTTTGCTCCAGGTTCTTCTTGCCTTCATCGTTTGCTGTGAGAAGTCCGTTGTTATTCTGATAGGTTTCCCCTTATAGGTCACTTGTTGTTTTTCTCTTGTCGCTTTAAGAATTTTCTCTTTGTTTTGGGTGTCCAGCATTTTAACTATGATGTGGCGTGGAGAATTTCTTTTCTGATCTTGTCTGTTTGGAGTTCTATGTGCTTCTTGTATTGGTATTGGTTTGTCCTTTTTTAGTTTGGGGAAGTTTTCATCTATTATTCTGTTGAAGATCTGATCAATACCTTTCTCTTGGGATTCTTCTCCTTCCTCTATTCCTATGATGCGGAGGTTTGATCTTTTCATAGTGTCCCACAGCTCCTGGTTGTTCCATTTTTGTGTATTTTTAAATTTTTCATAATCTTTCCTTGAGGTTTTTAGTTGTTCTGTGTTGTCCTCCAGGTCTGATATTCTTTGTTCTGCTTCCTCCATTCTGCTTCTGAGGCTTTTTTCATTCCTTTCCTCTTGAATGGATGAGTGTTTGATTTCCTTTTTCATTTCCTCTTCTGATTTCTTTAGTGTTTCTATTTCTTTTTGGAGCTTCTCGATCTCTTTTTGTAGCTCTTTTGTTTGCTGGTTGGTTTCTTTTTCTTTTTCAGCATGGGATCTTTTCAGTGTTTCTACTTCCTTCCGGAGCTTGTCATTCTCTCTCTCTCGGTCCTCATTCTCTTTTCTTAGTTCTTTAATTTGTTCTTTATGATCTTGTAGTTCTTTAAGTATGTTCCCAATTGTGTTTCTGATGTCTGTGTCCTGGGGCATCCCCGGGGGGATCCCACTGCAGGAGTCATCCATAGGGTTGGTAAAGCTTGGCGTGGGATTATCCTGCACCTTTCCAGTGTAGTTTCTTCTTCGTGATCCTGGCATATGGGCTTCTCCTTGCCTGTATTCCAATGTGAGTCCTGAATGCCTCTTCACTGTGTTGAAGGCGTGCTTTGCTTGCCTCCTTCAGATCCTTCTTCGTAATCTCAGTTGGCGGGGGGGGGGGGGCTCTTCAGCCCGCGCCCCGGCACCTGCCGCTGGGCTCAGGAGATCTCAAATCTCAAGAGTCACACAAGCGTGCCTTTAATACCGGCTGGGAGGATAACTCCGCCCCCACAGCCACTAGATCTAATCAAGCCAAAGACCACACCTTTAATCCCAGCTGGGAGGATAACTCCAACCTCACAGCCACAAAGGCCAATCGAACCAAAGACAGCAGGACCAAGGGATCAACAATCAGCTCGCCAAGGCACCCAGTTCCTACCTGTCTCTCCCTCTTTCCTTCCGCTGGGCTCAGGAGATCTCAAATCTTACCCTTCCTGTTCTTAAGGAGTAGTTTACACACAGCCAAATGACTCATAGTGGATTAAAGCAAGATCCAGTTGGAATTTTTCTCAGTAACACTGTTAGTTTTATTTTGTTGGTTTATACTCAAGAGTAGTCCAGCTCTGCTGTCAAGGCCCATAATGTTCACAAGCCATGAGGTCTAAGTGAGATATCCCTGTGCACACACTGCTGGCTCCTAAATGCTATCTCAGCCTGTCCTGCTCTTTTATCCTCTCCTCATGAGTGGCCAGGGGTGTGCTCTGCACAGTAGATAGTATACTTTATATCGCTGGGTGAATTGAATCCTGTGCACACACTACACATCACCTAGCTACATTTTCATTTTCTAACATAATAGAAACAGGTGGTGATATTATAATCTGATCTCAGCTAATTTTACTTAGTTGTCTATTCAAGGCTTTTCTTGTGTTTTTATTAACTGATATTTTTTTTTAATTTTTATTTATTTCTGTATGTGTATGAATGTACTGTCTGCATGCAAGTTTGTGCACCCATGTTGTGCAATGCCGCGGAGGTCAGAAGAGGGTGTCGGATTCCCCTGGAACTGGAGTTCTCCTGGAATTGGAGTTTCGGACGGTTCTTGGCCGCCATGTGGGTGCTGGGGATCGAACCCGGGTCCTCTGCAAGAGCAGTCGGCACTCTTAACCGCTAGGCCATCTCTCCAGCCCCTTAACTGATATTCTTAAATCTATCTTTAAACATTTAATTTTAACATTTAAAGTTACCTGTTTCAGCTGAGTACATGCCTGTAAGGCCAGACACAGGCTCAAGCAGGAAGATCCTAAGTCAAAGCCACCTTGGCTACACAGAGACCTTGTCTCTAACACAGTGTCACCTGTTTTATAGGAAATGAGACAGCATGATGTACAGGAACTGAATCGGATTCTCTTCAGTGCTTTGGAGACTTCTTTAGTTGGGACCTCCGGCCATGACCTCATTAATCGTCTGTACCATGGAACCGTTGTGAACCAGATTGTTTGTAAGGAGTGCAGGAACATCAGTGAGAAGCAGGTGAGGGAGCAGGAGTGAGTCCGTAACAGATTCCCACGAGTCACAGTTCACACGGTTAAGTCTGATCTGCAGTGCACATTAGGGTTACCCATTGCTAGAAATAATGTTTCAGTTTTTAATGTATATTCTTACTGAGTTTTGTGCATTTCATATAATCTTAATCAAATTTAAGTCCCTCCACCGTCAGTTGTTTTTGTTTTTGTTTTTTTACATAATCCAGCTTTCTCCACACAGTCTGAAAAAGGAAAATTCTTACTACATTTATTTATTCATTTGTGCGTGTATGTTACATGTGTGAGTACGTGTGTGGTACACATGTACAGGTCAGAAGACAACCTTCTGGAATTGGTTCTCTTTCCACCATGTGGGTCCTGGGGATCAAAGTCAGGTTGGTAGGGTTGGTGGTAAACACCTTTATGCACTGCATCATCTCATCAGCCTATAAATTGTTAAAAACAGTCTTTATTCAGTATTCTGATATTTGGAAAAAAAAGTTGGGGGGACATGTTTATAAGTAGATTATGATCTCAGGAAAGAAGTCCATGTCATAGTGGCTGGAATATTGTAAAGAAAGTTCATTAGGGGTGGAGAGGTGGCTCAGAAGTGGAGAGCACTTGCTGCTTTTGCAGAAGACCAGAGTTCATTTCTCAGTACCACATTTGGCCGCTCACAATCACCTGGAACTCCAGCTCCAGGGGATTGCATGCCTTCTTCCGGCCTCAGTGGTCACCCCCACACATGCAGCATACATACACATAAATAAAAGTAGAAGAAAGTTTAGGGAGGTGATAAAAACAGGATACCAAAGAATATTTAAATTAAATATCTCATGCCAGGCGTGGTGGCGCATGCCTTTAATCCTAGCACTCGGGAGGCAGAGGCAGGTGGATCTTTGTGAGTTCAAGGCCAGCCTGCTCTACAGAGTGAGTTCCAGGACAGCTGAGAGCTGGGGCTATAGGGAGACCCTGTCTTGAAAAGACAAAAAAAAAAAAAAATTTAAACATCTCAACTCAAATGCTAGATTTAGAAAGTTCATTTTCAATCTGTACTTATATTTATATGCTATATAAACTGTCATACATAAGGCTGTTAAAATCCCATGGAATTACAGCTCTCAGTTCTTTGTGATAATACATGTTGCCACTTAATCTGATTGGAAATTAGAAACTGGGACTTTGCTCTTATAAATGTAGTGCTCTCTGTCCTTTAAAGTCTACACAGCTCATGCTTTCATCACTGTGTTTGTCACTTTTCTGTTGCTGTGATAAAACACTGTGACCAAGGGTTCATAGAGAAGGAAGAGTTGGTTTGAGCTTATGGTTCCAGAGAGATCAGAGTCCATCATGGCAAGGAGACATGGTGCAGGAGGTGCCAGAGTAGACAGTGATGGCTCCCATCTACAAGCAGGCACAGGAAGCAGAGCATAAACAAAGCATAACAGGATCTGGCAAGGCTCAGGAACTCTCAAAACCTGGCCCAAGTGATGCGCTTCCTCCAGCATGGTTGCACCTTCTGAGATCTACCAAAACAGTGCCACCAACTGGGGACAAAATGTCCAAATACTTGGAGGCTGGAGAGATGGCTCAGCAGTTAAGAGAGCACCGACTGCTCTTGCAGAGGACCCAGGTTTGATTCCCAGCACCCACATGGCGGCTAAGAACCAGCTTTAAGCTGGGCGTGGTGGCACACGCCTTTAATCCCAGCACTTAGGAGGCAGACCCAGGTGGATCTCTGTGAGTTCAAGGCCAGCCTGGTCTACAGGGCTAGTTCCAGGCCAGCTGGGGCTACGGGAGACCCTGTCTCAAAAAACACCAAAAAAAAAAAAAAAAAAAATCCAAAAACTTGGAGCCTAGGTACACTCTCGTTCAAATCACCACAATTACCAAACCTTTTAGTTTCTGTATTATATGCATGAAAATTTTTTTATATGCATGAAAATTTTAATGCTGTCTTCTAAATATGTTTGCTGCTTTTTTAGAAATATATACAAATATGTGAGTATGTATATATGTATGTATGAAATATGCACTGGTTCCTTTTCATTTATTTTTTTGTTTGGATCCTTGCTATTGAGTCCTGGACTTCCACATTTATACATTTACACATCTGAGGTGGGTGTACTATCACTAAGCCACACCCCAGCCTTCATTTTTTAAGGAAGAATTGAGGATGAAAAAAGATAGCTCTTAGCCCTTCTTACCTGTGTTAATAGAAGCCTTCTTGGTCAGCCTAGTTTGAAAGTGATTAAGATGTCCTGTGTGTCTTCGGCTGAACTCTAATGTAATAGCTCACAAAGCAATGGCAAGACCTGGCGCACAGAAAGCACATTAAAAGCTCTACAGCTTCCCCACACTGTTATCAGCACAGACTGTTCATTCTTTTACTTAAGATTTTTGTCATGAATTAACTAGTGCTTTGTTATTTTCCAGTCCCCATAATCCCTTAAAACAGTTCTATTACATGTATGCACAGAACTATAAATATGATTTATACCTGCCAAATTATACTAGCATTTATTGCTACAAATATAATTCAAATGTAGTTTTAGTAGATTTAATATGATTTCCTTTTTTGCAAGATACCATCCTTTTAATTTCCACAGAAATACTTTGAATATACCCTGAATCAAAATAATTTTTCTTGTAATTCCCTCAGCATGTTTTAAATCAACCTTAGTAGGAGCAAATGAAGAAATGGAGTTTACATTAGAAGATGCCAGGGCTGCTGGGTGTGGTGGTGCACACCTTTAATCCCAGCACTCGGGAGACAGAGGCAAGTGGATCTCTGTGAATTCAAGGCCAGCCTGGTCTACATAGTGAGCTCCAGGCTAGCTGGGACTAGAGGGAGACCCTGTCTCAAAAAGACAAAAAAAAAAAGTGGGGCTGGAGAGATGGCTCAGTGGTTAAGAGCACCAACTGCTCTTGCAGAGGACCTGGGTTCCATTCCCAGCACCACATGGCAGTTAAGAACCATCTTTAATTTCAGTTCCAGGGGAATCCGACACCCTCTTCTGACCTCCACGGCATTGCACCACACAGGTGCACAAACCTACATGCAGACAATACATTCATACACATAAAAATAATAAATTAATTAATTTAAAAAGTAAACTATAAAAAATAAACTTAATAGGATTTTTTTTAAAAAAAGAAAATTACATTAAAAAAGAAGAAGAAGAAGATGCCAAGGCTAGAGAGATGACTCAGCAGTTAAGGGCACTGGCTGCTCTTGCATGCAGAGGACCCAGGTTCAAGTCCCAGCACCTACATGGCAGCTAAGATCCTTGTGTAGCTGAAGTTCCAGGGGATCTGACATCCTCTACTGACCTCTGCAGGCATTGTACAACATGGGTGTACAGTGCACGTACATACATGCAAGGAACATACTCATACACATAAAATAAAAATAATAATAATAAAAAAGATACCTAAGTGTTTTCTATTATAATTTTAAAGACAAAATGGTACTAGTAAATTGAGAGATTTAAATTCAAGAATATAACTGCCCCTTTGTAGTTATTTGTATCTATATTTTTACTCATAAACCTTTTCCCTTTTTCCCTTTTAATTTTTTTCCTAATGTTTGATTTAGAAAGAATAGTTTATATTAATCAAGACGTGTAGCTCCATGTGTGCAGTGCTTTAGAAAAAGCTATATATATATATATATATATATATGCAAGATAAAAACACTGGGGAACTGAAAGAGCTAAGGCCTCATGAGCTGACAGATGGGCTGNTATATATATATAATTAGTCCCAACATATGTTTTGGGTTGGTGAATGTTTGTAACCCTTCGTGAAACCATCTCTTTTCTCAATAGAATACCCTTTCATATTTCAGGAAGACTTCTTAGATCTGACAGTAGCAGTCAAAAACATGTCTGGGTTGGAAGAGGCACTCTGGAACATGTACATGGAAGAGGAAGTTTTCGACTGTGACAACCTGTACCACTGTGGGACCTGTGACCGCCTGGTTGAAGCATCCAAGGTAACCTGCCTTCCTTTCCTGTGCTTGGAGACAGGAACGTATGCCAGCCGAAGTCCCCTGTGGGTCTGGAAGATGTGCTCAGGCGTTTGTGACAGTAAGGACTGAGAAGGCATTGACGGCATTACCAGTTTTAATTTTTTGCAACAACAAAATGTTTTAAGCTTTTATTAACCTAACAATGCAACTTCCATCCCTGTAATGCATCTGTAACTCAGTGTTTCTCAGGTATGCCTGGGGTAAACTTTCAAACATGGCTGAGTGCTCCTTCCTGTGTTTCCTATTATGGAATAGGCATTCCGTTTCCCAAGATGTAGTTGTTCTGTAGTCCTGATACACTCCTTCAAGATGTAGTTGTTCCGTAGTCCCAATACACTCCTTCAAGATGTAGTTGTTCCGTAGTCCCGATACACTCCTTCAAGATGTATGTAGTTGTTCTGTAGTCCCGATACACTCCTTCAAGATGTAGTTGTTCTGTAGTCCTGATACACTCCTTCAAGATGTAGTTGTTCCGTAGTCCCAATACACTCCTTCAAGATGTATGTAGTTGTTCTGTAGTCCTGATACACTCCTTCAAGATGTAGTTGTTCTGTAGTCCTGATACACTCCTTCAAGATGTAGTTGTTCCGTAGTCCTGATACACTCCTTCAAGATGTAGTTGTTCCGTAGTCCTGATACACTCCTTCAAGATGTAGTTGTTCCATAGTCCTGATACACTCCTTCAAGATGTAGTTGTTCTGTAGTCCCAATACACTCCTTCAAGATGTATGTAGTTGTTCTGTAGTCCTGATACTCTCCTTCAAGATGTAGTTGTTCTGTAGTCCTGATACACTCCTTCAAGATGTAGTTGTTCCGTAGTCCCGATACACTCCTTCCCTCTAGCAATTCCAGTGCGCCTTTTCCCTCTCGGGACCACTCACCTTGCTAGTTATGGCCTCTGCAGCACAGTCCTTGTTTCTTGCTGTACAGTGGGACAGAGCATAAGACAAAAAGAAGGCCGGACCAAAGCAGGGGATTTCTTTTCCAGTGCAAGCTAAGACAGAAAAGTAAGGTGTATCACCCTGCGTAGAACTGATTGCGTTCAGATTAACTCATCACAGCCATTCCCGTAGATGGTCATCATTCTAGGTTCCAGGAGGCATAGACAGTCAATAGGAGTCGAGGGCAGCTGCCAGTCCATTTAATGGACGCCTCCCTGCAGTGTTTTCATGCATTGCTCCAGCTCCACAGAGTGGCCAGGACTTGCACTGCTGAAGTTGGCCCCACACTGGCGCTTTGTTCTAGTTTTGGTGTAAGGTGTTTGTGCTTTACGACCTGGGCCCTTGGATCCAGAGTAGTTCACCTGGGTGTTCTCGAGGAGTCCGGCGTGTGAATGGCTCTCATCGGAAGACCGATTTTGAAATAACTTTTTTTTTGTAATTTTGTTTATTTTTTTATATGTATGAATGTACTGTCTGCATGTAGGTTTGTGCACCTGTGTCGTGCAATGCCGCGGAAGTCAGAAGAGGGTGTTGGACTCCCCTGGAACTGGAGTTAAAGACGGTTCTTAGCCACCATGTGGGTGCTGAAGATTGAACCCGGGTCCTCTGCAAGATCAGTCAGTGCTCTTAACCGCTAGGCCATCTCTCCAACCCCTGAAAGAACTTTTTTTTTCAACAAAGGGTTCTTTATTCTTTTTTTTTTTTAATTTTTTAAATTTTATTTATTTTTGTATGTGTATGAATGTACTGTCTGCATGTAGGTTTGTGCACCTGTGTCATGCAATGCCGCAGAGGTCAGAAGAGGGAGTCGGATTCCCCTGGAACTGGAGTTCTCCTGGAATTGGAGTTACAGACGGTTCTCGGCTACCATGTAGATGCTGGGGATCGAACCCGGGTCCTCTGCAAGAGCAGTCAGTGCTCTTAAACACTAGGCTACCTCTCCAGCCCCTGAAAGAACTTTTAAAGGGTATTTTTCATCCTTTAGCCATCTAGGAACCAAGTACATTTGTTTTCACCATCCTTTCACAATTGTATGTGATTGCTCAGTATGAAGTTGTTTTTAATGTATTTTTCATGATTAATTTCCATCAAAAATATCAGTGCTAGTAAAATTTCTAAGTTTTAGGAATTCATTAATATAAAAATGATTATTAGAGATGATCTGCGTGTTTAATATGAATATTACTAGCCAGGCGTGGTGGCGCATGCCTTTAATCCTAGCACTTGGGAGGTAGAGGCAAGCGGATCTTTGTGAGTTCAATGCCAGCCTGGTCTACAGAGTGAGTTCCAGGACAGCTGGGGCTAGAGGGAGACCCTGTCTTGAAAAGACCAAAAAAAAAAAAAATAATAATAATATTACTAATGCTGTTTTCTTTCCTCTGGCCTGATGAGCCCTGTGGCCTTCCTCTCGCCTCCTTCTCTACCTGTGACCACTGGGGTGCTTTTTTCTTAGTTATATTATAGTTTAAGTGCATCATTGGAGCATGTTTGGACATGTACCATGTTATAAAGCCCTAGACGTAGTAGATCTTGAGCTCTGGGGAACCATTGTTCCTTTTGAGTCCATGACAACTATGAGTCCTTTGTCCAGAAAAAAACTACACATACAGGTAAAATTTTCCAGTCCTTCCAAGTTCCAGGTCTTCACTGATAAGAACTGTGTATTTGGTAGGTAAAAGTGGAGACCCAAGGAGTGGTGTGAAAGGCCTTGGACTGGGCAAGAAATAAACAGTGACAGAGAAGGAGCACTCAGTTGTAGCAAAGTCATCAGTAGTAATTTGAATAGCAACCCTAAAAACATAAAACTAGCTTGTAAATACTTTGTTGTAACATAAATGAATGACACCATCCTTAGGCCCATAAAGTGAGTTTATATTGAATTCATAGTAAGTTTATATGATTTAAGAGCATGTTTAGCCGGGTGTGGTGGCGCACGCCTTTAATTCTAGCACTCTGGAGGCAGAGGCATGCAGATCTTTGTGAGTTCAAGGCCACCCTGGTCTACAGAGTGAGTTCTAGGTCAGCTGGGGCTACAACCAAAAAAAAAAACAGCATATTTATAGCTGTGTGTGTCATAAGTACTTTTCTACTACCTTAAGTAGCAGTATGTATCTTTTCATGTAACTGCATTTTTTAAACTTTGTCCTTTTTTCTTTTTTACAGTCTGCCAAACTGCGTAAGCTGCCTCCCTTTCTTACTATTTCATTACTAAGATTTAATTTTGATTTTGTGAAATGTGAACGCTACAAGGAAACCAGCTGTTACACATTCCCTCTCCAGATCAATCTCAAGCCTTTTTGTGAACAGGTTTGAATGATTTTATTTTCAAATTCTTTCAAAGTCTCCAAAGGTGGACTCTTTCATGGCCCTTGTTTTCAGTTGCTTTATAGTATAATCTCTCAACTTTGGCCCTGTTCGCCATTTAAGTTAAATAGCTCTTTGTCATGGTGACTGTCCCCCTCAGTCTCAGGTGGGCATTGGCATCGGTGCCCTCCATGTATCGGGTAGCCACAGCACCCCTACTTGACTATGAAAACCTAAAAAGTGTCTGCAGACATAGCCAAAGTCTTTGAGGAAGACAGGGGTGGTTCACATTGTCTCTAGAACCTCTGAAGTATTTATAGACCTTTTGACTTCTTTCTCTCTCCTTTTTTTGAGATGGGATCTCATATAGCCCAGGTTAGCCCTGAACTCGTTTGTATCTCAGCTTCCTGAGTGATGAGATGATAGGGCTTGCTATCCTGCCTGGTAGTCTTTCTAATTTCTAACGAATCTGTTCTCAGTTCTCTTTGTCAAATTCTTGAAGAATCTTTCTGAAATGAAAATTTAAAAACCAAATGAGAAACAACCCAGCTTTCAGAAAAAATGATCATTAATTTTACTTCACTGTTTGGATTTAGTTTAGTTTAGAGGTAATAGTGAGTTAAAATCTAGAAACTGAGCAGGCAAATGGAACTTTTATATACTAGAGTTTACAAGGCAGAGGTTCTAGCTTTTTGATAGAGCACTTGCCTAGCCTGGCCAAGGTCCTGTGCTGGATTCGAAGTAACAGCAACAGCAGCAGCAGCAGCAGCAAGGTTTTCATCCTAATAGAACAAAAGAGAATATTTTGAAAACATTGATTACAAGTCAACCTCCTTACAAGACATCATAAAGTATTTGATGTCACTGTTGTATGTGCAAAGCCAGCGACAATCCTAATGCATTTCTTATCATCGTGTTCATTAAAAATGCAACGTTTGTGCTGGAGAGATGGCCTAGCAGTTAAGAGCGCTGACTGCTCTTGCAAAGGACCCAGGTTCGATCCCTAGCACCCACATGGCGGCTGAGAACCGTCTTTGGCTCTAGTTCCAGGGGAATCCGACACCCTCTTCCGGCCTCTGCAGCATTGCATGAAATGGGTGTGCAGACCTACATGCAGACAGCACATTCATACACATAAAAGTAAAATAAAATTAAAAAAAAGAATGCAGCATTTATCAGCTGGTTATATTTTATACACTCTTTAAGTCAGCCGTCATGACTGAGTTTCAGCCTCACTGCTGAGCTTCCTGGTGTTTGTTTTGTTACTGAAATGACTATCCTGAGGTTCTGGTGTTCTGCGAGCTGTGAGCCTGTTACTGGCATACCCAGAATAAGTAATTGTCCTAGATGTACTTAATATAGTTTTTCTGGTTTTATAAAGGTAAGTGTGTCACATTTAAAAAAATGTTTTTTATTTTTGTATATGTATATGTATATTTTGTATGTATGTGTGTATAATTTTTACCACACTTGAATATAAAAAACAACACTGGGTACTTACCTAGGAAACACATTTTTTTTTATTTCTTTTTTTTAATTTTATTTATTTTTTAATGTGTATGAATGTACTGTCTGCATGTAGGTTTGTGCACCCGTGTCGTGCAATGCTGCGGAGGTCAGAAGAGGGTGTCAGATTCCCCTGGAACTGGAGTGAAAGACGGTTCTTAGCCACCATGTGGGTGCTGGGGATCGAACCTGGGTCCTCTGCAAGAGCAGTCGGCACTCTTAACCACTAGGGCATCTCTCCAGCCCCTTTTTTAATTTCTGTATTGAGAGAAAAAATATCATCTTTTATCTTCGTATCTTTCGTAGTTTTAATATGTTTTAAATATTAAATAGATAGATAAATAAATAAATAGTTTTAAATGCTGCCCACTTAAAAGCCATAGTATTTGAAGGAAATAAAACCCCGGGTGGCATCCATATGTACATTTTACACTGCACCTGACACCAGCTACAGTTACTAGAAGGTTCTGTTGTGTGGTCCGCACTCTGGGATGTAAAGACTAAAGACTTCCTTTCTCCCTGGCCTGTGGTTGTTGTTAAGAGACAGAATTTCACGTTGCCCTGGCTGGCCTCAAATTGGCTGTGTAGCTGAGGCTTGTTCCTCCAGCCTTCACCCCTACATGCTGGGATAACGGGGTGTAGCACCACACCCCACACCAGGCTTTTCCTTTTCCTTCTGTGTCAGGAATTTAAAGCATCTCTTAATCTGATGTAGTTTCCTTTCAGCTGTTAGTGTAGGAGTTGGCCTCCTGGTCACTCATGATTGTACCATGCATTCCTTGTAGAAAAAGTAAAGCAAGAAAGACCCTGCTCACCCCACCAGCCTGCCTCTGAACAAGACCAGGAAGCACCACAATTGCTATGTTCCTGTTCTAAACAGGGAACTAAAATGCCAGGGGGCTTTGACTTTGAGGCATATGACAACATCGTTGGAATATAAGACAGCTTTGATGGGAAAAGAGCATGTGTCCAAAGAATGTAATAGACATCATCCAAAGACAGCACGTGCTCATTGTGCTGTGCTTAGCAGTGCAACCATAAGTGAAGGTAGCACGTGCTCATGGTGTGTGCTTAGCAGTGCATCCATAAGTGAAGCTAGCACGTGCTCATCGTGTGTGCTTAGCAGTGCATCCATAAGTGAAGGTAGCACGTGCTCATCGTGTGTGCTTAGCAGTGCATCCATAAGTGGAGCTAGCACGTGCTCATCGTGCTGTGGTTAGCAGTGCATCCATAAGTGAAGGTAGCACGTGCTCATCGTGCTGTGCTTAGCAGTGCATCCATAAGTGGAGCTGGCACGTGCTCATCGTGCTGTGCTTAGCAGTGCATCCATAAGTGAAGGTAGCACGTGCTCATCGTGTGTGCTTAGCAGTGCATCCATAAGTGAAGCTAGCACGTGCTCATCGTGTGTGCTTAGCAGTGCATCCATAAGTGGAGCTGGCACGTGCTCATCGTGCTGTGCTTAGCAGTGCATCCATAAGTGAAGGTAGCACGTGCTCATCGTGTGTGCTTAGCAGTGCATCCATAAGTGAAGCTAGCACGTGCTCATCGTGTGTGCTTAGCAGTGCATCCATAAGTGGAGCTGGCACGTGCTCATCGTGCTGTGCTTAGCAGTGCATCCATAAGTGAAGGTAGCACGTGCTCATCGTGTGTGCTTAGCAGTGCATCCATAAGTGAAGCCAGCACGTGCTCATCATGTGTGCTTAGCAGTGCATCCATAAGTGAAGATAGCATGTGCTCATCGTGTGTGCTTAGCAGTGCATCTATAAGTGAAGTCAGCACGTGCTCATCGTGTGTGCTTAGCAGTGCATCCATAAGTGGAGCTGGCACGTGCTCATCGTGCTGTGCTTAGCAGTGCATCCATAAGTGAAGGTAGCACGTGCTCATCGTGTGTGCTTAGCAGTGCATCCATAAGTGAAGGTAGCACGTGCTCATTGTGCTGTGCTTAGCAGTGCATCCATAAGTGAAGGTAGCACGTGCTCATCGTGTGTGCTTAGCAGTGCATCCATAAGTGAAGGTAGCACGTGCTCATCGTGTGTGCTTAGCAGTGCATCCATAAGTGAAGGTAGCACGTGCTCATTGTGTGTGCTTAGCAGTGCATCCATAAGTGAAGGTAGCACATGCTCATTGTGCTGTGCTTAGCAGTGCATCCATAAGTGAAGGTAGCACGTGCTCATTGTGTGTGCTTAGCAGTGCATCCATAAGTGAAGGTAGCACGTGCTCATCGTGTGTGCTTAGCAGTACATCCATAAGTGAAGACCAAAAGTTTAGCAGAGCACAGTAGCTCATGCCTGTATACTTAACACTCAGGATGCTGAGGCGGGAGGATCTCCATAAATTTGATGCCATCCTTGGCTGCAGGATCCTGTCTCAAAGAAGGCCAGTAATAGTGGAAGCATTTTAACCATTAATAGACCTTGGAGCAAAGGAGCTTGTTGTGAAGTGCAAACACTTCAGGAAGTTTCTTGTTAATTGGGAGGTTGTGATTCTTTTCCCTTTTATTGTGCATCTCTCCATTTTATTAATCTGTCTCCATTTATCTCCCTTCTCTCAGAGTGAACTGGAAGACGTGGAATACATGTATGACCTCTTCTCTGTCATTATCCACAAAGGAGGCTGCTATGGGGGACATTATCATGTGTACATTAAAGATGTTGACCATTTGGGGAACTGGCAATTTCAAGTAAGTTTACAAATTTAGAAGCAACCTTGCAGTTTCTTTGCAGTTCTGTTCCTGTTTCAGTATTTTGTTGATCTTTTTGCCATTTATTATATACCTATCCTGTACAAAACTTTGATAGGCCCTGAAAGCTAATATAGGTATATTTTAACTTGTTATTTCTGAGTAACTATATGTGCACAGAACAGTTACCTGGCTAATCCAGACACTCTGGTGTATCCTTTTTTTTTTTTTTTTTTTTTTTTTTTTTCAAGACAGGGTCTCCCTGTAGTCCCAGCTGTCCTGGAACTCACTCTGTAGACCAGGCTGGCCTTGAACTCACAAAGATCCGCCTGCCTCTGCCTCCTGAGTGCTAGGATTAAAGGCGTGCGCTACCACGCCCGGCTACTCTGGTGTATCCTATACCGAGATTCTCTAGTTGTTAACCTTTGTGACATTTGTGCACGTGGTACAGAGTCCTAGTGACATCATCTAGTGCTGAAATGTGAACGTAAATTGAGAATGCTGGGCCCCTTTGCTTCTAGGCCCTTCAGTGATTTTCTGTGGAAACAAGGATATTCTCTTACCTGACCCCTAATCAGAACCCTTTTACAGTGTCTGTGTTACTCTTTGAGTAACACCAGGCCTCCCCCTGGTCTGGGAAGGTATGCCTGCCTCTGGTGCAGGACAGCTTCAGCATGGGCAGCCTGTCTGCTCTCCTCAGTGCCTCCTACTTGGCTGCTTTCAGAGTGGCAGCATTTTCCAGTTGGTAGCATTTATCCTGATCCTGTTACGCATAAAATATCCATGTAAAATTTTATTTTCAGGTTTGTTGAAGTTGTGCTTGGACTTGCTGTGTTGAGGCGGCATATCTCAAAAACAATGATTCTTCTCTGTCTTCCTTTAGGGTATGGGCTCTTGAACTAACCTTGGCAATTTTGTGTTCATGTCTTCAGAAGTGATCAGCTCTTTTCTAGGAGTGTTGGGATCTTCTGCTGTTCATATGACTTGAAGGAGCAGGAGCACTTTTTTATGAGCCTTTGTGTACCCTTCAGCTTACCTAGTGGCTTTGACCTTTTTCTTGTTTGTCACAGTTGTGCATTGTAGCCTAGGCTGCCCTGTAACTGACACCCCTCCTGCCTTGCCCCCCCCCCCGGGTCCTGGGACTGTTGGCATGGGTGTCCTCACACCCACTTGCTTCTCTACTCTTAGCCTTCTGTTGTCTCAGCTGGTCAGAAGAAGCTGGCTGTACATACCCATAAATCCAGCAGCATTTGGGAGGCTGAGGCAGGAGAATTGGCATGAGTTTGGGGCCAGTCTGGGCTACAGAGGGTTCCAGACTAGCCTGGTCTGTGGAGCAAGACCTGTCTCAAGAAAAACAAAGAGGGGCTGGAGAGATGACTCAAGATTAAGAGCACTGAGTGCTCTGGCAGAGGACCTGGGTTTGATTCCCAGCACCCACATGGAGGCTAAGAACCATCTTTAGTGCCCGGCGTGGTGGCACATACCTTTAATCCCAGCACTTGGGAGGCAGAGGCAGGCAGATCTCTGTGAGTTCAAGCCAGCCTGGTCTACAGAGCGAGCTCCAGGCCAGCTGGGACTAAAGGGAGACCCTGTCTCAAAAAAAAAGAACAAAGAAGAATAATCAGAATATTGGTTTCCATGTGTATTTTCTTGGTGTATTTTCTTATACCTGGGATGGTTTATGGATTTTCTTATGGAAGTATCATTTGTTATTCATGAGGAGCCCCTTTCTCCCTCAGTAGGAGATGCTAATGAGGTCATTTTTAGAGGCTTCAGGATCCAGCATTGTTACCAGGGAAGGCAACTAGGTGATTAGAGTTAGAATTAGAACCCAGCCTTCTGGCCTTGGGGAGAAGGAGCAGGAGACTTGAGTTCAGTCTCCTGTGGCCAGTGATTTCATTGGCCGTGCTCCACAGTGATTTCATTGGCCGTGCTCCACAGTGAGACCCAGTGACTTCATTGGCCGTGCTTCACAGTGATTTCATCGGTCGTGCTCCACAGTGAGACTCCAGTGATTTCATTGGCCGTGCTCCACAGTGATTTCATTGGCTGTGCTCCACAGTGAGACTCCAGTGACAGATTCTTGAGAAACAAGGTTTAGGGAGTTTCTGGGTTGGTCCACACATCTGAGTACTAGAGAGCAGCCCCTCCCACTCCCTGGGGACAGAGGCTCCACTACACCTTACCCTGCATTCTTCTTCATCTGGTCTGCTGATGATATCCTGTATAAACTGTAGTATAAATTCTTGAGTCCTGCACATTGTTCCAGGAAATTATGAAATTTTGTTATGATGAAATATTCTGACAAGATCAACCTCGGGGAGGAAGGGTTTGATTTGGCTCACTGTTCCATGGTATGTATAGTGGGGTCAGGTCACGTTCTCCTTTTTATACGACCTAGGATCCCAACCCACCACAGTTAACCTAATCAACATAGTCCCCACTGGCATGCCCAGAGGCTGACCCCCAAGTGAGTCTAGATTTTGTCAGGTTGGCAAACTTATTATTTTGTATAAAAAAAAAAAAAAAAAAAAAAAAAAGTCAATTGAAAAAGAAAAAGTTCTTGTTTTATTTTTTGATTTATTTTTAATAACTTTACAGGTGAATGATTGGATCTGTTATTTCTTGACAGTTTCTTGTCTTATGTTATCAATTCATAGTCCTGATTTTAATTCCATCTAAAAATACTTTTGCAAGGCTGGAGAGGTGGCTTAGCAGTTGAGACCACTTGCTACCTTTGCAGAGGACCCAGGTTCAGTTCCCAGCACCCACTTGGCAGCTAGCAACTGTCTGTAACTCTAGTTCCAGGGGAATCTGATGCCTTCTTCTGACTCTGAGGGCACTGCATGACACCAATGTACTTACACACATGCAGGCATTACACTCATGCACATAAAATAAATAAAATATTTTTTAAAACTTTTGTAAAGCTGGGCATGATGGTACATGCTTTAATCCCAGCACTCAGGAGGCAGAAGCAGCAAGCTCCAAGCCAGCTGGGACTACAGGGAGACCCTGACTCAAAAAAAGAAAAAAAAAAAAAAACACAAAACTTTTCCAGTAGGCTGGAGAGCTGGCTCAGCAGTTAAGCCAGCTGCTCCTCTTGTATGAGTCCTGGTGCCTCCCAGCCACCTGTAACGCCAGTTCTGCTTCCTGTGGCTTCTAGCACCAGGCATGCCCGGGTGGTGCACATGCACACATGCGGGCAAGCACTCCTACACATAAAATCAAAATAAAATCTTTTTTTTAAATTAGAAATCTAAGATGTAATTTCTAAAAAAACTTTTGTAAGGTGGCATATGCAGATTTAAGTCAACCAAAATTGCCTACCAGAGGAGTTCTGACACACTCCCCAGTACACTACCAGAGCCGCTCTGACACACTCCCCAGTACACTACCAAAGGAGCTCTGACACACTCCCCAGTACACTACCAGAGGAGCGCTGACACACTCCCCAGTACACTACCAGAGGAGCACTGACACACTCCCCAGTACACCACCAGAGGAGCTCTGACACACTCCCCAGTACACTACCAGAGGAGCTCTGACACACTCCCCAGTACACTACCAGAGGAGCTCTGACACACTCCCCAGTACACTACCAAAGGAGCTCTGACACACTCCCCAATACACTACTAAAGGAGCTCTGACGCACTCCCTAATACACTACTAAAGGAGCTCTGACACACTCCCTAATACACTACTAAAGGAGCTCTGACACATTCCCTAATACACTACTAAAGGAGCTCTGACACACTCCCTAATACACTACCAGAGAAGCTCTGATACACTCCCCAGTACACTACCAGAGGAGCTCTGACACACTCCCCAATACACTACTAAAGGAGTTCTGACACACTCCCCAATACACTACTAAAGGAGTTCTGACACACTTCCCAATACAATCATAGAATGGGCTATAAACTTTTTGAATGTTGAGGAAATAGAAGCAAACCTTTCATCTGAGCCTGCAAAAATGGGTCGAATTTTCTTAATATAAGTGAGTGCAAACAGACCGATGATGACCAGCAAGTGCTCTGAAACAGCTGATAATGAAAACCTTCATTCCAGCCAGATGCCAACTTAGGTGGAAAAAGATGGAACCCTCTGTGTACACTGGGGTGGCCTAGAATCTCTGTCTCATAATCTCTTTCTCATAATCTGCAGATGTAGAGTTGTGTTTTCCTTCCTAGGAGGAAATAAGTAAGACAGATGTGAATTTGAAAGCTCTTCAGAATGAAGAAGCAGCTGATGATCCATTGATGATTCTAAAAACAATCTTACTGCAGGTATAGTGGGTCTGTGTACATACTTTGTATATAATATACCAAAGTATGCATGTGTGTGTATGCGTATGTTTGTGTGTGTGTGTTTGTGTGTGTGTGTGTGTGTGTGTGTGTGTGTGTGGATATCAGTCAGATTGGCTTAGGTCCAACTCTAAAATGAAAAATGGCTTTTTTTTTTTTTTTTTAAGATAGGATCTCCCTGTAGCTCCAGCTGGAACTTGCTATATAGACCAGCCTGGCCTAGAACTCAGAAATCCCCCTGCCTCTTTCTCCTGAGTGATGGGATTAAAGGTGTGCGCCACCATGCCCTGCAAAATGGCTTTATTTTAACTTAATCATGAGATGTGGTGTCTCATGCTATAAGGCAGAAGAAATACCTCGATGTCAAGGCTAGCCCAGCCTACAGAATGAGACCCTGGTTCAAAAACAAGGAATCCATTTGTCCTGATAGTGGACCCACTTTCAGAAACGTCCAGAGGCTAGGGATGTAGCCATTTGTAGAGTGCTTCCCTAGCATGTACAAAGCCCAGAGTTCAGTCTGCAGTACAACACAAACCAGGTGAAGTGGCCCATGCCTATAATCCCAGGACCTGGGAGATAGAGGCCAGAGGATCAGAAGTTTAAGGCAATTCTCAGCTACACAGCCAGCCTAGGTTACAGGTGACCCTGTCGCAGAGAAGCAGAAATGTTCTCACCTATCTCTTGAACGTCCTCACCTGCAAGCACAGTTCTATTCTGAAGAAAGTTAAGGGTGCAACACACTGATTTTAATGAAGACACAGTCTGTATCAGCTACATCTTCTCTTTTTTGTTGTTGTTGTTTATTCTTCAAAATATTTAAATATCAGATTAATAATCTTTCTTTTGCAATTAGATATTCTTAAAAATGGTTTTTTCATTTATTTTTGTGTATGAGTGCAAGTATATGAGTGCTTCCATGTCATACAGTGCCTGGAGAGGCCAGAAAAGGCTATTGGGTCCCCTGGAACTGGAATTACAGATGGCTGTTAGCTACCATGTCGGTGCTGGGAACTGAACCCATGTCCCCTGCAAGTACAGCCAGTGCTTCTAATCATTAAGCCGTCTTTCCAGCCCCAATTTGAGGTTTTCTAAACTGAAGGTTAAGGCTACTTTTTAAAAATTTTGTGTGGTTGTGATTAATCCTCTTACAAGTTTGTGTTCTAGGGATGTTAAACCAATATAGCCCTATTGCTCCCTCTAAATTTCTATTGAAATTATTTCTTCAAAAAGATTTTAAGGGGCTGGAGAGATGGCTCAGTGGTTAAGAGCAATGAATGCTCTTGCAGAGGACCCGGGTTCGATTCCTAGCACCCACATAGCAGCTAAGAACCATCTTAGGCTGGACACGTGGTGCATGCCTTTAATCCCAGCACTCAGGAGGGAGAGTCAGGCAGATCTCTCCGAGTTCAAGGCCAGCCTGGTCTACAGAATAAGCTCCAGGCAGCTGGGACTAAAGGGAGACCCTGTCTCAAATAATAATAATAATAATAATAATAATAAAATTAAAAACATTAAGTCCAGACATGGTAGTGCACACCTTTAATCCCAGCACTTGGGAGGCAGAGGCAGGTGGATCTCTGTGAGTTCAAGGCCAGCCTGGTCTACATAGTGAGTTCCAGGACAGCTGGGGCTACAGGGAGACCCTGTCTCAAAAAGACCCCCCCCACCCCCTCAAAAAAGGATTTTAAGTAATGTTTCTTTCATAAGGAGAAGAACAATCAAATTCCTGTTGATCAGCTGGGCCAGAAGCTCTTGAAAAAGACAGGAATAACTTGGAACAAGAAGTACAGAAAACAACACGGACCACTGCGAAAGGTACTGCTGGCACCTGGTAGGCAGTCCTCCCGGGACAGTGTACTGATCCCAGCAGCAAGAATTCCTCTACAGAAGGAACATTAAAATAGGTGAAAGTTAAATCAGTGTTTCTGTTTGGTGGTTAGAGTTCAGCTGGTAAGTTCCACATTACATCTTATTTAGGTTATCTATGAAGAAGTAAGCGGAAAAGAGGAGCTAGCTCCATCCAACAGCACAAAACATGTCACCAAAATGTGAGCTGGGAGACAGCTCTCCATCCAACAGCATAAAACAAGTCACTCTAAAGCGTGAACTGGTAGACACGCTGGTCACCTGGTGTCCTAGGCTTAACTTAGAAACATAAGCTAGCATCCCAGAAGGGATAATTTCACAAAAACGGCTTCATGGGAGCAAAGCACCTGCCTCTATGGAGTGTTGAGTGAGTCTTTTAATTACAGCCCCCCCCAAAAGCTTGATTTTTTTTTTTCTATTAGAGGTTTTTAGGAAATTTATCTGTGTTCTCAAATTTCTTGGCCTAGACATGTTCAAATGTCCTGTGTCACATCCTAGCGTCTTCAGAGCCTGAAGTCAGGGCTCCTTTTTCACTGCTCATCAACAATCTTTATTTTCTTGCTTTCTCCCCATCAGTCTTCATAGGGAGTTCCTGACATTTTCAAAAAGCTTTTCGAAAAAACAGTGCTTGCTTTTTTTTTTTAAGTTTTTTGTTTGTTTCTTTGTTTGGTCTTTTGGAGACAGGGTCTCCCTTTAGTCCCAGCTGCCCTGGAACTCACTATGTAAACCAGGCTGGCCTTGAACTCACAGAGATCTGCCTGCCTCTGCCTCCCGAGTGCTAGGATTAAAGGCGTGCACCACCATGCCCGACTTTTTTAAGTTTTTTTTTTATTGAGCTTTTATACATTTCATACAACAGTTCCTAATCAAATTTATAACCCCCTTGATGTATCCCCCACACCCCCATCAGAACTTGCGCATTGTGCCATCCATGTTAGTTCTGTCCAGTCAAGCTTTCAAACCCAGATGCCTTGGGTAAATTCATCCACTGGAGTCCAGTCAGCACAGCTAGAGATCTTAAGTAAAGCAAACTCTCCTCACCCAGCAGTACTCAGCCTCCAAGTAGTTCTCAGTCCAGGGCCGGCCCACCACCCATTCCTCTCCCTCCGCTCTGGGACCTTGTCTGATTGAGTTGGCATGGGCCCTGTGTCTGATGTCAACCTGATGTCAACCACATGATCACATACATGTGCAAGCTTCCAGTGGCCTAAAAGCTTCTGCTCCCTTGTGTTCATGGACCAGCCCTGGCTCTTACAATCTTTCCAGCCCCTCTTCACAATGGTCCCTAAGCCATGGGTGGATGAGGTTTGATGTAGGAGTCCTACCAGAGGCGAGCACTCTGGAGGCTCCCTTTCTGTGAAACTTGGCCACTTGTGGCCTCCGTATGCAGCACACTCTGCTGTACAAGGAAGCTTCCCTGGAGAGAACTGAGAGACGTGCTCATTTTCTCTCTGCCCCTCATTCCATGAACCTTAGGCATAAGGTTCAGCTGTAGATGGGTCTCCTAGGACTGGGCTTCTTTCAGATGCATAGTCTGTGTGTCTGACCAGCTGTGGATTCTGCAGTGGTCTTCATGTATTGCAAAGAGAAGCTTCTTTGATGAGTGGTGTACAGTTTGCTTGACTGTAAATAAAAGCTTCCATATTTAGCATGTGGTAAGAATTTTCATTTGTCTAAAAATAAGACAGCCTAGGTTTTCTCTAGAATCTGAGTCCTCTCCAGCCATGTATGTAATTTCAGTTCTTTTGAATTTAGTGAGGTTTGTTTCAAGTCTTGGAATGTGGCCTATTTTCATTGGATTAGTTATTTTCTGCAGTTGCTGAGTTGTTGTTTTTTTAAGGTTGGTTTATATTTATTTTATGTGTCTGAGTTCTTTGCCTACATGTATGACAATTGCACAATGCTTACAGAGACCAGAAGAGGGTGTCCTATCCCCTGGAACTAGAGTTACTGACAGTTGTTAGCTGCCATGTGGGTGCTGGGAATTGAACCCAGGTCCTCTGCAAGAGCAGTCGGTGCTGTTAAACACTGAGCCATCTCCAGCCCCTGAAAGAGTTTTTCCCTTTCTCCTTTAGCCTCGACTCCATTCTGTGCATCTTGACGCTGTGGTTAAGGTGTCACACGTAGTGTTGTTTCTGCCTCCCAAGGTTACTAGGGGGGTTGTTTTTTTGCTTTAGCCTTTGAAGATCTTATGTCATCATGTTTTGACATTTTTGTATAGCACATTTGCTCTTTTTTTTTTAAAGACCTAGTTGGCCTGGAACTCAGAGAGATCTGTCTGATTGTACTTCCCCAGTGTGGGTAAAGGTGTGCTCCACCACTCCCAGCTACTTCCTTTATTTTGGGTGAGAAATCAGCTGTCACCTTTTAAATTGCATTTCATAAATATGTCTTTCTGTCTGACTGTGAGTCTTTGGTTTTGGTTTTCAGTATTGGATGCTGTGTCTAGTGTGGTTCCTGTACTACTTGCTTTCTGTTTCCTACAGACCTTGAGTGTTCTGAGGTGTACTTGGTTGTTTTTTTTTTGTTTTTTTTTTTTTTCCGTCTCTGCTACTTGAGTTTGAATAATTTTTACTGATCTGTTTTCAGGTTCACTAATTTTTTTCTTCTAAGTTCATCTTTTATTAAACCTAACCAATACATTTTCTGTTTTAAATTCTGTTTTAAGAATTTCTAGTTTTTTTATTGAGTATCCATTTCCCTCTTGAAATCTTCTCTTCCTTGTTCTTCCCGTTATTTCCTACAAATTTAACATTTTATAGTCGCTTCTTGCTGTTATAATATGTAAATTGATTCTGAACTTGTTTCTGTTTCTATTTCTTTCATAAATTGACTACCCCATCTCTTCAATATGAATCACAATATCCTGTTTGTCATATATATATATATATATATATATATATATTTAACGAATTATAGCTGTATATAGTTACATAATATAAAGAGATGCTATAATTCATAAATATAATGTGGTATTAAATCAAGGTAATTAACATACCCATCTTCTCAAATACTTTTATGTGAGAATATTTGGGAAAGTTACATAGTGATTTTAGAATGTTCAGTACATCATCCTCATCGTCACCACACTATGCAGTTAATGACAAAGAAAAAAGACTTGTAGTGGAGGCTTTGTACTCTTCTCCATCACCTCCCTGTTGTCCCCAGACCCAAACACAGTCTTTCATTTACTAAAGATTATGAGTTGTACAGACTGGACTGCAGTAGTTTTTGAAGTTTGACATTGAATGTCAAGTATGGTGGCACGTACATGTAACCTTAGCATTTGGGAGGCTGAGGCAGGAGGATTTGAAGCAAGTTCAGATTTCCTGGGCTACATAATGAGACCCTATCTCTGAAAGAATTTAATGTGGTGGTACACACCACCAACACTCGGGAGGCAGAGGCAGGAGCATCTCTGTGAGTTCAAGGCCAGCCTTGTCTACATAGTGAGCTCCAGGCCAGCTGAGACTAATGGGAGACCCTGTCTCAAAAAGACCAAAAACAAAAAAAAAGCATTTTATATTGCAGTCTAACAAGCCTTGAAATCATCTAGAGTGTGTGTGGCCCTGGCTTTTGGTAGAGTGAGTCTGTTACAGTTTCACTTTAGTGCTGGGCATGCATGGTCTGTCCTTCTCAGACAGGACTCAGCAGACTATCCTCTGGGGGAAAGCATGACCTGCTGCCTGTTTTGTACCATCCCTAGCTAGGAATAGTCTCCTCATCTGTAAACGGCTACTTTTTCAGTCTTCAATTTGACTGCTAAAATCTTTACCATCTCAAGGGAAAGTATGATGAGCTGAGTAGAAACATCTGAGGGTGGAGCTGTAAGAACTATCCAAAACAAACAGAAACAGAGATTAAAAAAGAGAGAGAAAAACCTAGTCAAAGAACTGACCAAAGCAGTAAACTTGTTCATCGAAAAGGTTATAAAAGACTGAGGAAAAGACACAAGACAGGACTTAACGTGTATGACAGAATCCATGAGCTCTGGCAGGGGGTGGGGAGGCATGAGAGGTGGGCATGGAGGGGGGAGTGAGTCTAGATTTGATTGAGAAATGTGTGAAATGCGCTCAATAAAAATTTTTTTTAAAGTCAAAAAAAAAAAATCTGACAGGATAAAGAATGCTTTCTTCTTGGAAATTACCTGTTTGTGACTTCATCTTTATTTTCTGCTAGGCCTGTGAGGGGAAAAACCTCTTCTGACTTGGCAAGACCTGATCTGCAGGCTCGCTCTTCTTGACGCCAGGTCTCGGCACAGCTGTGAACTCCCTAGGCTTTGTTTCCTGCTGGGCTCCTTGCAGTTTTGAGCTGCTGATTGATGATTTAGTCAAAGATTTAAGAGAACTTAGATTCGGAGGTCCTTTGTCAGATTTCTCTCTTACTCACTAGATTTCTGATGTTCTGATTCATCTCCTGTCCAGGAGACACCTGCCTTCTGCCTTCTGCTTGAACTCTGTCCTCCTGTGCACTGCTGCAAGCAAGGAGGGAAGACTGAGGTAGATCTAGTGAAGGCTCCGTGTTGTCACTGAGACCAGGCAGTGCTGGAGTTTGAGGTTCAAGAGTTAATAATCCTTATTTATTAGCAAAGGAAGTCCCACCTTATCTGGGAAGCCCACCACTCAAAGCTTTCAAATTGCTGATACTTTATTTATTTATTTATTTATTTATTTATTTATTTATTTATGCTGGTTATTGTTTTTTTGAGACAGGATTTCCCTGTAGCTTCAGTTGGCCTAGAACTCAATATGTAAACCAGGCTGAAAGTTTGGCCTGCCTCTGCCTCCCAAGTGCTGTGATTAAAGCTGTGCGCCACCATGCCGGGCCAAATTGCTGCTATTTAGTTGTTCCTAAAACATTGCTGCTTTGCCTTGCATACTCATGCTGCAGTGTTACACATTGTAAAATATTGCTGCTTCGCCTTGCATACTCATGCTGCAGTGTTACACATTGTAAAATATTGCTGCTTCGCCTTGCATACTCATGCAGTGTTACACATTGTCTTTGGGTCAGATGCCCTAGGCCCTTCTGTTTGTGATTAAAATAATAACTTATTACAGAGTTAATATTTCTACAGATTGCTTACTTTCCAAAGTAAAGATGAGAAAACCCTCCTTGTGTGTTGATTGAGCTCAGGAAGTAAAAAGGAAGAGTTCCAAGGCCTCACAGACAGGGGAATAGAGACCCCAAAGGACGGAGTGGGGAGTCAGAAGATGTTTTTTCCCCTCACAAGCCTAGCAGAAAATAAAGACGAAGTCGAAAACATGTAATTTCCAAGAAGAAAGCATTCTTTATCCCGTCTGATTTTTAATCTCTGTTTCTGTTTGTTTTGGATAGTTCTTACAGCTCCACCCTCAGATGTTTCTATTCAGCTCAGATGAAAGCACAGTTAGTCTCCTGAAGAGCCATTCTGTCCAGACTGAAACTGATCTCCCAACAAACCATGAACAGATTCTGCATACGCTGGCCTCCAAACCCCTGGGATTAAATGAGAATGCTACCTGTGCCCACTGGTTTGATATCAATGATTCGGCAGTCCAGCCAATCAAAGAGAAGGACATCACACAGCAGTTCCAGGGTAAAGAAAGTGCCTACATGCTGTTTTATCGGAAATCTAAGCTGCAGAGGCCCTCTGAAGGTACGGCAAGAGAGGTGTTCCCTTTCATTTCACTGTGACTTCAGAAATGAGCATTCAGTACTGTCTGAAGTTTTACCTCTGAAGGAGAGGTTGTCCTGGGTTCTTTTTACATATTTAAAGCTGATAGTGAGAAGTCTAGTGTTCCAGGTGAAATCTAACAACCTTGACATTTGTTTTCCTCCTCGTTTATTTTAGTCAGGAACTATATTTTTGAGTTTGTTGTTTATGAAGGTTGTCCATATCTATGTCATTTTCTCCCTTGTAACAATGAAGGTCACAGTTTTATTTTCAAAATTGAATTTTTCTGGATGCATAATAATTTCTTATTGTGTTCTAAAACCCAAGCACAGATGCTTGGAACTGTCATTTGTCATGTGCTGCCTCTGAGCTGTGTGTAGACTTGGTCTTACTTCCTTACCATCTTTCTTATCTTCTTTTATTCCTGTTTTTTGTTTTCCCCTCAACACAATATGGTCTTGAGCAATTGAAGCATCTTTGAGATGCTCTTTGCTGAGCCTTCTTTTTTTTTTAATTTATTTATATATATATATATTTTATCAAATCTAGACCCGTGTCCCCCCCATCCCCCCACCCCACCAGAGCTCATGCATTCTGCCAAACATGCTTTTCATCTCTTAGTCTTTCTCAATATTCTCCATGGGGAAGTTGACTATTTTGAGCAGAAGTTCACTGTTTCAGTCAGTTCTTTGATGCAGTCCTTTCTGTTGTTGTTGTTGTTGTTTCCAATATGCATTACGCCCAACTGCTTTGGACAAAAGCTCAGGGGGCCCTACACAAGAAATACTTACAACTAGGTAATTGGCACTAGCATCCACAGATGAGGGATACCATTCGTCGTTTGTTTTTCTGGGACTGTGTTACTTCACTCAGCATGATGTCCTCTAGCTCCAGCCATTTTCCTGCAAAGCTCATGATGTAGTCTTTCTTTACTGCTGCATAGAACTCCATTGTGTAGATGTACTACATTTTCTCTATCCACTTATCAGTTGAGGGGCATTTGGGTTGGTTCCAGCTCCTTGCTATTGTGAAGAGAGCTGAAATCTCTGCGAGCCTTCTAAGAGTTCATCCCATGCTAGTTAGCTACCCTAGCATCATACCAAGAAGTGTTTCCTAGTTGAAGCTCTTAACATGAGAAAATCAGCAAGATAGTTTGATTCCTTTCAAAGTTCTCTCAAATTAAAAGGCTTCTTAGATTGGCAAAGCTGTGATTAGAGGTGAGGGTGGTATTCTTAGAGAATGAGAATAGTGATCGTTTTTATAAAATAATAAAAGTTTTCCAGGCGTGGTAGTGCATGCCTTTAATCCCAGCACTCAGGAGGCAGAGGCAGGCGGATCTCTGTGAGTTCAAGTCCAGCCTGGTCTACATAGTGAGTTCCAGGGCAGCTGGAACTGGAAGGCCCTATCTCAAAAAGGCCAAAAAATAAAAAATAATGAAAGTTACTACTTTGCATAACAGTTAAATAATTAGCTTTCTAGATCTTGAATACACATAACTACTGTTAACCAGAAAGGATTTGTATTTGAGGGAAGGAAAAGAAGAACCAGACCTCAGTGGCATAGGCCTTTAGTCCCAGCTGCTAAGGAAACTGAGACAGGAGGATCCCAGTTCAAAGCCAGCCTGGGCAACTTAGATTCTGTTTGAAAATAAAAGGTAAAAAGAGAGCTAGGAATAAAAACTCACTATTAGAACACTTGCCTAGCATGTACAAGGGGGAAGGTATTGTAGCATTTCTGATAGAAATGCTGTGTATCAGAATGTATGATTCCAAATACAGATTTAACAGAAAAAGAATCACACATGTAATCACTCTGAAGGCAGAGGCAGGAGGATTGCTGCAAGTTCAAGACTAGCTTAGGCCACATAGAGAGTTCTAGAACAGCCAAGCTAGCTAGGTCACAATAACAGGCTAATGCCAATGATAGAAATCATTAAAATAGAGTTTTTAGGACCAGGAATTGACCCAACATGTCTAAAGTTTTAATCCATTCTGAAATAACTCTTCACATAAATGAGGAGAAGCCAGTTGTGGTTGTAGTAGCTCACTCCTATATATCCAACCTGGCTTAGTCACAGAGTGAGTTCCAGGACAGTGTGGGCTTTAGTGAAACCCAACCTCAAAAAAGCCTAAATAAATGAATTTAAAAATCACACTTTTTAAAAATCACACTTGAGAGATTGGGGATTTCCCAAGACCACCTGAAGCACAGATAGGAGCTGGGTGCTTCAGCCAGGCGAATTGTTTGGTTTGATTCAGTCCTCTTTGGCTTGATTGGCTTGTGTGGCTGTAGGGGCGGAGTTGTCCTCCTAGCTGGTATAAAAGGTGGGCCTGTTGTTACTGTGAGACTTGAGATCGGGGAGTTCCCAAGACCACCTGAAGCACAGGTAGAAACTGGGTGCTTCAGCCAGGTGGATTGTTTGGTTTGATTCATCTTTGGCTCGATTGGGTTGTGTGGCTGTGGAGGCAGAGTTGTCCTCCTAGCTGGTATAAAAGGCGGGCCTGTATGAGACTTGAGATTGGGGATTTCCCAAGACCACCTGAAGCACAGGTAGGAGCTGTGTGCTTCAGCCAGGTGGATTGTTTAGCTTGATTCAATCGTCTTTGATTTGATTGGCTTATGTGGCTGTAGGGGCGGAGTTGTCCTAGCTAGTATAAAAGGTGGCCCTCTTGCCACTGTGAGACTTGAAATTGGGGATTTCCCAAGACCACCTGAAGCACAGGTACCAGGGCTAAACAGGAGGTCGTGCCCTCCCCCACACACACACCCCAACTGGGATTGCTGAAAGAGTGTCCAAGTGGATTCTTTGGAGAAACTTCAGAACAGAAAGGGAAGAGTGAGTTAGACTTCCAATAGAAATATGCCTGATCTGAATTGGAAAATGATGTACGAAATGCACAAACCATCAATAAAAATTAAATTAAAAAAAAAAAAAAGAAAGCCTAAAACTTAGACAAGTCAACACTCCATAAGCAAGGAGAAAAACAAATCAATCAATCCAACAACAAAGGCATCTTTGTTGTTGAAGGAGGCGAGCAAAGCAAGCCTTCAACACAGTGAAGAGGCATTTGTGATTCACATTGCAATAAGGCAAAGAGAGAAACCACATTCTAGGGACACGAAGAAGCAGACAACATGGGAAAGGGCAGGATAATTCACACCACGTCTACCAACCCGGTGGGAAGACTCCTACAAGTGGGACCCCCTGGGGATGGCCCAGGAACACAGATATTAGAATCAATTGTGGAAATACTCAAACCAAAACTATAAAGAACAAGTCAGAGACTAAGGAGAGAGAATGAAAAACTCGAGAGGGACCTACCTAGAGAGAGAAATGACAAACTCCAAAAGAAAGTGGAAAACTGAAAAATCCCATGTTGAAAAAGAAAGGAAACCAACCAGCAAAGCAAAGAGCTACAGGAAGAGATTGAGAAGCTCTTCAAAGGAAGTGAAAATACTAAAGAAATCAAAGAGGAAATGAAAAAGGAAATCAAATCTGATCCAATCAAGAGGAAAGGAATGGAAAAGCCTCAGAAGGAGAATGGAGGAAGCAGAACAAAGAATATCAGACCTGGAAGATAACACAGAACACTAAAAACCTCGACAAAAGATTATGAAAAATTTTAAAAATACACAAAAGTGGAACAACAGGAACTGTGGGACACTATGAAAGATCTAAACCTCCACATCATAGGAATAGAGGAAGAGAAGAAAATCCCAAGAGAATGGATTGGAAAATTTCAAAAAAAATCTCACGAGAAATAATTGATGAAAACTCCCCAAACTAATAAAAGAAAACTATATAAATAAAGAAGCACATTGTGATGGTTAATCCTGGGTTCAACTGACTAGACTGAAGGAACAAATAAGAGAAAGGGTCTTCTGATGGGACCACTTCAACTGGATGGCCCACCCCAAATGTGGGTGTTACTTTCTGCCAGGCAGGCAGTATTAAGGCCACGGCAGCCCTTTTCCTCCTGCGTGCTTCTCTCATGGTGAGTTTGTCTTGCTGCTGTGATCAACCTTTCGGAATCCAGCGTGTACTGAGACTGGCAGATCTCCTGGAATCCATTCGGACCTTCAGCAATACCTGGGACTCCTGAGACATCCACCTTGCGGACTGAGCAGTTCCCTGGATTCCCGGCCTCTCCAGTTGCGCTACTGTGAGCTCCGTCATGATAGCAATCAATAAATTGTATATTAGTTATATATATTCATGCCTGTTGTTCTTCTGTTTCTTTAGAAACCCTGACTAATACCACAGAGAACGCCAAAGACAGAGATCAGAAAAGAATTCTCCCACGCCACATCATAAGTTAAAATGCTAGACACCCCAAACAAAGACAAAATCCCTTAAAGCCACAAGAGTAAAAACAATAAGTGTACCATATAAGGGGAAACCTATCAGAATTACAACGGACTTCTCAATGCAACTATGGAAAGGCAAAAGAACCTGAGCAAAGCATTCCCATGTTAAAGGACAATAGATCCAACACCAGGTTACTATACCCAGAAAAAATGTCGACTTATAGTTTGAAGGAAGAGAAAAACTCCACTGACATAAAAAGTTGAAGGAATACATGTCCGAAAACCAACCCTTCAAGAATTTGAATTGCAATTCAAGGAAATAGCTTGACAACTTAGCCAAGAATACTCTAATTTCAAAGACAGAAGAACGGAGCAACCATCCCCAGGCACCTAGAAAGAGAATCAATAAAAGCATAACTGCAGAAGTAGAAACCTAAATCAAAACCGCAGATGGATAATAAGGCAAAAGGAAGCAACACAAACCTATCAGTCATAACCTTAAATATTAATGGACTAAATTCCCCAATCAAAAGACATAGACTGGGAGACTGGATTAGGAAACAGAATCCATCGATATGCTGTCTGCAAGAAACACATCTTACCTTCAAGGACAGGCACCACCTTAAAGTGAAGGGATGGAAAAAAATATTCCAAGCAAATGGTACCAAAAAGAAAGCAGGTGTTGCTATTTTAATATCGGATAAAATAGACTTCAAAGTAAAAGAAATCAGAAGAGACAAAGAAGGCCATTACATTTTCATCAAAGGAACAATCCACCAAGAAGATTTCACAATTATGAATATATATGCCCCAAATTCTGGTGCACCAAACTTTATAAAGACAATTCTCCAGGACCACAAGTCACAGACTAACCCCAGCACACTCATAGTGGGAGATTTCAATACCCCACTGAGTCCTTTGGATAGGTCAACAGGACAAAAAATAAACAGAGAGACATCTGAACTGAACGATATGATACACCAAATGGACCTCATAGACCTCTACCGAACATTCCATCCTAATACCAGAGAATACACTTTCTACTCAGCACCCCACGGAACATTCTCCAAAATCGACCACATCCTGGGACACAGAAGAAACCTCTACAAATACAAAAAGATTGAAATAATTTCATGCATCCTGTCAGACCACAGTGCAATGAAGCTCAACATCAACACCAGGACAAGCCCTACTGCCTGCAAGAACACATGGAGACTAAACAACACACTCTTGAATAATGAATGGGTCAAGGAAGAGATAAAGAAAGAAATAAAAGCATTCCTGGAACTGAATGGCAATGTTAATACAACACAACAAAACCTATGGGATACTTTAAAAGCAGTCTTAAGAGGTAAGTTTATAGCCCTGAGTGCCAACATTAGAAAAACAGAAAGAGTACAAGTGAATGATCTAACACTCAGCTAAAAGCACTTTGAGAAACAACAGCAGATGAACCCTAAATGCAACAGACAGGAAGAAATAACAAAAATCAGAGTAGAAATCAATGAAATAGAAACAAAGAAAACAATACAAAAAAAAATCAATGAAGCCAAAAGTTGGTTCTTTGAAAGCATAAACAAGATAGACAGACCTCTAGCCCAGTTAACCAAAAGAAAGAAGGAACAACTCTAAATCAGTACAATCCGTGATGAAAGGGGAAGTATCACAACAGACAATGAAAAGATCCAGAAAATCATATGGGAATACTTCAAAAAACCTATACTCTACCAAGTTTGAAAACCTAGAAGAAATGGATGAATATCTGAAATCCTGGGAATCGCCAAAGCTCAACCAAGAAGAGATCGACAGCTTAAACACACCCATAATATATGAAGAAATTGAAGATGTAATAACAAACCTCCCAACTAAAAAAAGCCCAGACCCAGACTATTTCATGGCAGAATTCAATAAAACATTTCAAAAAGACTTACAACCATTATTAGTCAAATTGTTTAGAAGGATACAGACAGAGGGAATTCTCCCAATTTCCTTCTATGAAGCCAGCATCACTCTAATACCAAAACCAGGCAAAGATACAACCAAAAAGGAGAATTATAGACCCATCTCATTAATGAACACAGATGCCAAAATTCTAAACAGGATACTGGCAAATCTCATACAGACTCACATCAAGAAGATCATCCATCATGACCAAGTTGGAGTCATACCAGAGATGCAGGGATGATTCAACATATGAAAATCAATATCATCAAACATATAAATGGAAAAAGACTGACAAAATCCAGCATCCCTTCATGCTTAAAGTCCCAGAGGGAACTGGATTGGAGGGATCATTCCTTATTGTAATCAAAGCCATATACAGGAAACCCACAGCCAATATCATCCTAAATGGGGAAACGACAGAAGCATTCCCTTTAAAGGTAGGAACTCAGCAAGGCTGCCCCCTGTCACCACTCCTCTTCAATATAGTGCTTGAAACACTTGCTAGGGCAATAAGGCAAGAAAAGGAAATTAAAGGAGTACTAATTGGAAAAGAGGAAGTCAAGCCATCCCTTTTTGCTGAGCTGATGATATTATTGTTTACCCAAGGGATGCTAAAAACTCCACCAGAAAACTCCTAGAAACAATTGAGAGCTTCAGTAAAGTGGCAGGATACAAAATTAGCCTAGAAAATTCAGTACCCTTTCTTTACACCAACAACAAGCAACTAAAGAAGGCATTCAAGGAGACCTTCCCACTCACAATAACCTCAAAAACAATAAAATACCTAGGAACAAACCTAACCAAAGACACCAAAGATCTCTACAACAAAAATTTTAAACCCCTGAAGAAGAAATTGAAGAAGAACATCAGAAGATGGAAAAACTCCCATGCTCATGGATTAGGAAAATTAAATAGTAAAAATGTCCATTCTAACCCAAACTTTTGTATAGATTTAATGCAATCCAATTTAAAATCCCCAAGAGTTTCTTCACAGGCTTGGAGAAAAATTCTTAATTTAATTTGGAAAAACAAAAGACCCTGAATGCCAAACAACCCTGAGTGAAAAGAGCAACACAGGGGAATCTCTATACCAGACTTCAAATCTATACAGACAGGCTGCTAGTCATAAAACAGCTTGGTATTGGCACAAAAACAGACCTGTTGACCAAAGAAACAAAACCGAAGATCCAAACTTGAGCACATACAATTGCAGCCATTCTCATATTTGACAGGGGGCCAAGAAGACACATGGAGGAAAGACAGCATTCTTCAGCAAGTGGTGGTTGGCAAAACGTGGATCACCACTTGTAGAAGAATGAAATTAAACCCCTACCTCTCACCCTGTACAAAGTCAACTCCACATGGATTAAAGACTCAACGTGAAACACCAACTCTGAAGGCAATAGAAGAAAAAGTCGGACAGCAGACTACAAGACATAGGCATAGGAAGACTTCCTAAATCAGACAGCAGCGTGCAAGAATTAAGGTCGACAATTGACAATGGGACCTCATTAAACTCAAAAGCTTCTGTACATCAAAAGAAACAATCAAGGAAGTGAAAGAGAATCCCACAGAGTGGGAGGAAACCTTCACCGCAGATACATCTGACAAAGCATTGATTTCCAGAATATATAAACTACTCAAAAAACAAAGTAGAAAGAAAACAAATGACCCATTCAATAGATGGAGCAAAGAGCTGAACAGAGAATTCACAAGTGAGGAATTACAGATGGCTGAGAAACATCTTAAGTAGTGTTCAACATCACTAATCATTAAGGAAATGCAAATCAAAACCACTTTAAGATATCATCTTACTCCAATAAGACTGGCTAGGATCAAGAAAACAAATGATACCAAGTGCTGGGGAGGTTGTGGGAAAAGGGGAACACTCATCCACTGCTGGTGGGAATGTAAACTGGCACAGCCACTATGGAAAGCAGTGTGAAGAACCCTTGGAAGACTTGGAATGAACTTGCCACCTGACCCAGCCATACCACTCCTGGGTATGTACCCACAAGACTCATCTTACCACAGAGATACATGTACAGCCATGTTTAATGCAGATTTCTTCACAATAGCGCTGGAACCAACCCAAGTGCCCCTCAACTGATGAGTGGATAGAGAATATGTGGTACAGCTACACAATGAAGTTCTTTGCAGCGGTAAAGAAAGATTGACATCATGAACTTTGCAGGAAATGGTTGGAGCTAGAAGATATCATGCTGAGTGAAATAACACAGTCCCAGAAAAACAAACAACGAATGGTATCCCTCATCTGTGGATGCTAGCACCAATTACCTAATTGTATGGCAAACTTAGCAACATCAATGTGATCTGAAAACAACTGTGCCTTTATATTGTAGAATCCCTTAAAAATAAACAAATAAAGGGAAAAAACAATCACACTTGAAGCCAGGCATGGTGGCACATGCCTTTAATCCCAGCACTCGGGAAGTAGAGGCAGGGGGATCTCTGTGAGTTCAAGGCTGTCGTGGTCTACAGAGAGCGCCAGGCCAGTTGGGACTAAAGGGAGACCCTGTCTCAAAAAGCCCCCCCCCCAAAAAAATCGCACTTGAAGAGTTGGAAAAATAGGATTCCTTTAGCTTGGCTTAAAAAACTGTTTTTCACTGCTCCTCTGACAAACCAAGTTGAAAAGAAAAGTGTTCACAGCAGCTCAGCTCTCCTGGCTTCCAGCACAGTCCAGTCCTTGCATTCCTTCTTTTCATTGTTTGTTTGCTTGAGAGACTGACTCCGAGCAAAGCTCAGGCTAGCCTTCATCTAAGTGTCCTCTTGCCTCAGCCATCTGAATGCTGGGATTGCAGGTATGTGTCTAAATTAGTTTCATGCTGCCTCTTCAGTGATCCAGTTTAATGGGAAGTTTTGTTCACAGCTCAAGCTAATCCAAGATACAGGGTTCCGTGTCATTTGCTAAAGGAAATGGATGCATTCAACATTCAACTGCAAATGAAAAGGTAACTGTACTTACTGTTGGCATTGGGATAGGTTTTCTGGAGAAAATTTACCTAAATATTACATGCACATACCAACTAGTTAATTCCAACATCTGTCTGGGTGCTAGATTTATATAGTAAAGTTCATTTGCCCATATCTTTTTGAGTGAATAAATAAGAACATATAGCTGGGCGTGGTGGCGCATGCCTTTAATCCTAGCACTTGGGAGGCAGAGGCAGATGGATCTCTGTGATTTCAAGGCCCGCCTGGTCTACAAAGTGAGCTCCAGGCCAGCTGAGACTAAAGGGAGACCCTGTCTCAAAAAGACAAAAAATAAATAAATAGCCGGGCTTGGTGGCGCACGCCTTTAATCCTAGCACTTGGGAGGCANAAAAAAATCAGAAGATACAAAGAAGCCATTACATTTTTATCAAGGAACAATTCACCAAGAAGATTTCAAATTATGAATATGAATATATATGCACAAAATGCTGGTGCACCAAGCTTTATAAAAGACAATCCTCCAGGACCACAAGTCACAGACTAACCCCAGTACACTCATAGTAGGAGATTTCAATCAATACCCCACTGAGTCCTTTGGATAGGTCAACAGGACAAAGAATAACAGAGAGACATCTGAAACTGAACAATATGATACACCAAGTGGACTCACAGACACCTCTACAAATTTCCACCCTACTACCAGAGAATACTTTCTTCTAGGCACCCCACGAACATTCTCCAAAATCGACCATATATGGGACACAGAAGAAACCTCCACAATAGCAAAAAGATTGAAATAATTTCATCATTCTATCAGACCACAGTGCAATAAAGCTCAACATCAACACTAAGATAAGCCCTACTGCCTGCAGAACCACTGGAGAACTAAACAACAAACACTCTTGAATAATGAAATGGGTCAAGGAAGAGATAAAGAAAGAAATAAAAGCATTCCTGGAACTGAATGGCAATGTTAATACAACACAACAAACATATGGGATACTTTAAAAGCAGTCTTAAGAGGTAAGTTTATAGCCCTGAGTGCCAACATTAGAAAAACAGAAAGAGTACAAGTGAATGATCTAACACTCAGCTAAAAGCACTTTGAGAAACAGCAGATGAACCCTAAATGCAACAGACAGGAAGAATAAAAAAAATATAGAGTAGAAATCAATGAAATAGAAACAAAAAAACAATACAAAAAAAAATCATGAAAGCCAAAATTGGTTCTTTGAAAGATAAACAAGATAGACAGACCTCTAGCCCAGTTAACCAAAAGAAAGAAGGAACAACTCTAAATCAGTAAATCCGTGATGAAAGGGGAAGTATCAACAACAGACAATGAAAGATCCAAAAAATCATCATAAGGAATACTTCAAAAACCTATACTCTACCAAAGTTTGAAAACCTAGAAGAAATGGATGAATATCTGAATCCGGGGAATCGCCAAAGCTCAACCAAGAAGAGATCGACAGCTAAACACCACCCATAATATAGAAAAATTGAGGTTGTAATAAACAAACCTCCCAACTAAAAAAAACCCAACCCGACTATTTCATGGCAAAATTCAATAAAACATTCAAAAGACTTACAACCATTATTAGTCAAATTGTTTAGAAGGATACAGACAAGAGGGGAATTCTCCCAATTCTTTCTGATGAAAGCCAGCATCACTCTAATACCAAAACAGGCAAAGAACAAACTAAAAAAGGAGAATTATAGACCCATCTCATTATAAGGAACAAGATGCCAAAATTCTAAACAGGATACTGGCAAATCTCATACAGACTCACATCAAGAAGATCATCCATCATGACAACAAGTTGGAGTCATACCAGAGATGCAGGGATGATCAACATATGAAAATCAAGATCATCAAACATATAAATGAAAAAGACTGACAAAATCCAGCAATCCCTTCATGCTTAAAAGTCCAGAGGGAACTGGATTGGAGGGAACATTCTTATTGTAATCAAAGCCATATACAGAAAACCCACAGCCAATACATCCCTAAATGGGGAAACGACAGAAAGCATTCCCTTTAAAAAGGTAGAACTCAGCAAGGCTGCCCCCTGTCACCACTCCTCTTCAAGTATATGCTTGAAAAACACTTGCTAGGGGAATAGCAAGAAAAGGAAATTAAGGATACTAATTGGAAAAGAGGAAGTCAAGCCATCCCTTTTTGCTGAGCTGATGATATTATTGTTTACCCAAGGGATGCTAAAACTCCACCAGAAAACTCCTAGAAACAATTGAGACTTCAGTAAAGTGGCAGGATACAAAATTAAGCCGAGAAAATTCAGTACCCTTTCTTTACACCAACAACAAGCAACTAAAGAAGGCATTCAAGGAGACTTCCCCATCACAATAACCTCAAAAACAATAAAATACCTAGGAACAAACCTAACCAAAGACACCAAAGATCTCTACAACAAAAATTTTAAACCCCTGAAGAAAGAAATTGAAGAAGACATCAGAAGATGGAAAAACCTCCCATGCTCATGGATTAGGAAAAATTAATATAGTAAAAATGTCCATTCTAAACCAAACTTTTGGTATAGATTTAATGCAATCCAATTATAAATCCCCAAGAGTTTTCTTCACAGGCTTGGAAAAAAAATTCTTAATGTTATTTGGAAAAACAAAAGACCCTGAATGCCAAACAAAACCCTGAGTGAAAAGAGCAACACAGGGGGAATCTCTATACCAGAGACTTCAAACTATACGACAGGCTGTAGTCATAAAAACAGCTTGGTATTGGCACAAAAACAGACCTGTTGACCAAAGAAACAAAACCGAAGATCCAAACTTGAGCACATACAATTGCACCCATCTCATATTTGACAAGGGGGCCAAGAAGACACAATGGAGGAAAGACAGCAATCTTTCAGCAAGTGGTGTTGGCAAAACTGGATCACCACTTTGTAGAAGAATGAAATTAAACCCCTACCTCTCACCCTGTACAAAGTCAACTCCACATGGATTAAAGACTCAACGTGAAACCCCAAACCTGAAGGCAATAGAAGAAAAAGTCGCAGCAGACTACAAGACATAGGCATAGGAAGAAGACTTCCTAAATCAGACAGCAGCTTGCAAGAATTAAGGTCGACAATTGACAAATGGGACCTCATTAAACTCAAAAGCTTCTGTACACAAAAGAAACAATCAAGGAAGTGAAAGAGAAATCCCACAGAGTGGGAGGAAACCTCACCGCAGATACACTGACAAAGCATTGATGTTCCAGAATATATAAACTAACTCAAAAAACAAAGTAGAAAGAAAACAAATGACCCATAATAGATGGAGCAAAGAGCTGAACAGAGACTTCACAAGTGAGGAATTACAGATGGCTGAGAACAATCTTAAGTAGTGTTCAACATCACAATCATTAAGGAAATGCAAATCAAAACCACTATTAAGATATCATCATGCTTCTTACTCCAATAAGACTTGGCTAGGATCAAGAAAACAAATGTACCAAGTGCTGGGGAGGTTGTGGAAAAGGGGAACACTCATCCACGGCTGGGGGAATGTAAACTGGCACAGCCACTATGGAAAGCATGTGAGAACCCTTGGAAGACTTGGAATGAACTTGCCACCTGAACCAGCCATACACTCCTGGGTAAATGTCCCACAAAGACTCACTTACCACAGAGATACATGTACAGCCATGTTTATTGCAGATTTCTTCACAATAGCGCTGGAACAACCCAAGTGCCCCTCAACGATGAGTGGATAAAAATGTGGTACAGCTCACAATGGAGTCTTTGCAGCGGTAAAGAAAGATTGACATCATGAACTTTTGCAGGAAATGGTTGGAGCTTAGAAGAATCATGCTGAGTGAAATAACACAGTCCCAGAAAAACAAACAACGAATGGTATCCCTCATCTGTGGATGCTAGCACCATTACCTAATTGTATGGCAAACTAGCAACATCAATGTGTATCTGAAAACACTGTGCTCTTATATTGTAGAATCCCTTAAAAATAAACAAATAAAGGGAAAAAACAATCACTTGAAGCCAGGCATGGGGCACATGCCTTTTTAATCCAGCACTCGGAATAGAGGCAGGGGGATCTCTGTGAGTTCAAGGCTGTCGTGGTCTACAGAGAGCGCCAGGCCAGTTGGGACAAAGGGAGACCCTGTCTCAAAAGAGCCCCCCCCCAAAAAAATCGCACTTGAAGAGTTGGAAAAATAGGATTCCTTTAGCTTGGCTTAAAAAACTGTTTTTCACTGCTCCTCTGACAAACCAAGTTGAAAAGAAAAGTGTTCACAGCAGCTCAGCTCTCCTGGCTTCCAGCACAGTCCAGTCCTTGCATTCCTTCTTTTCATTGTTTGTTTGCTTGAGAGACTGACTCCGAGCAAAGCTCAGGCTAGCCTTCATCTAAGTGTCCTCTTGCCTCAGCCATCTGAATGCTGGGATTGCAGGTATGTGGTCTAAATTAGTTTTTCATGCTGCCTCTTCAGTGATCCAGTTTAATGGGAAGTTTTGTTCACAGCTCAAGCTAATCCAAGATACAGGGTTCCGTGTCATTTGCTAAAGGAAATGGATGCATTCAACATTCAACTGCAAATGAAAAGGTAACTGTACTTACTGTTGGCATTGGGATAGGTTTTCTGGAGAAAATTTACCTAAATATTACATGCACATACCAACTAGTTAATTCCAACATCTGTCTGGGTGCTAGATTTATATAGTAAAGTTCATTTGCCCATATCTTTTTGAGTGAATAAATAAGAACATATAGCTGGGCGTGGTGGCGCATGCCTTTAAATCCTAGCACTTGGGAGGCAGAGCAGATGGATTCCTCTGTGAGTTTCAAGGCCCGCCTGGTCTACAAAGTGAGCTCCAGGCCAGCTGAGACTAAAGGGAGACCCTGTCTCAAAAAGAACAAAAAAAAAAAAAAAAAAAAAAAAAAAAAAAAAAAAAAAAGAACATATAAAAGACCCCTTTCTGAATGAGGATCAGAGCCTGTGAAGCCTAGAGAAATTAGCAGGTGTGCAAGGTGGGCTACATGGCTTGTACTCTGGTCTACCTTACAGACAGAAAAGAACCTGCATGGTGATCTGGATTGGTAGTTGCTATTTAAAACTTAAGAGTCCTTGGTGTCACCATCAAAAAAGCTAATGCTCTTGTTGATGACCCGAGTAGAATTGTGTCTGAAATACTGAGTCCCAGCGGTAGCCTCATTCCAGCCCCACACTGGTTAGTCTGCCTAGGGGAATGAACTTGACACCAGGGTTCTTGTCAGTGGAGTGGAGCCAAAGACATCTCACTGCAACTGCTGGTGCCTCAGGAGTCGAGTGGAAGTCAGCACGGCATGGGGGCTAGATCAGCCCCTGAACACAGCTATGTTTACATTGTACAATCTACATGGAACAGTTTTCTCTTGCAAAAGCACAACTCTCACCTAAAGGGGATGAGATAGTTTATTCTGGAGCCAAACATGAGTGACCCTGTCTGGGAATGCAGATGCAGGTCATCCCAAATTCCTTGTTTTCGCATGGAGGCAGTTTCAGGAAGTTTCTATAGCAACAAAACAAAAGTCATCAATCAAGACACTGTTCAGATACATTGGTGGAAACTTTAACTGTGTGGATACAGCGGAAGAGAAACCTCAGCTCGAGGTCTCAGATGCTGTCTGATAACCGTCTTTTGGTTGGTAGAACCTGGTGGTCTGCTAAGTTAATACATTTCAAAGGTTTCTATCTGTTAGTCACAGAATAAGGCAGAAACAAAGGTAGATAAGGAGTGGCTATTTAGAAGCTTAAGATGACCCAAGATAAATGGCAATTAGGCTCTAGACCTGCAGCATTCCAAACTCACCACAGTCATTGAAGTTCTAACCAGTCAATCAGCCTTTGCAGAGGGTTTAGATTGAGGATAGAATTTTACTAAATTTCCAGTATTTTGTCCATAATGGTGACATAATCTCATCACTGGACGATGGCTTCTGTTGTACAGTCTAGAATAGTCTAGAATAGTTCGCTCTTGGAATTCATGGTGGCAGTTCATGCTGAATGTTAGTTATGGGATGAAAACTAAAATGAATCATTTTGGCAAGCAGAAGAAAACGATGTTACTAAGGTATAATGGAGAATTTACTTGTGTTATAAAGCAAGTATGTTTTGAGATAAAGAAGTGTTATAAAAACATAGTCTATATGTATTTTTTATGTCTCTCTAAAGGGCAGAATGTGATTCTGCAAACAGTAATTTTGAATTGCACCTGCACCTGGGCCCTCACTATCGTTTCTTCAATGGGGCTCTTCACCCTGTGATCTCTCAGACAGAAAGCATATGGAATTTGACCTTTGATAAAAGAAAAACCTTGGGAGATCTCCGACAGTCAATATTTCAGGTAATTTATTTGTATTTTCTCTTAACAGAAACATTAAGGCCCATCTCAAGCTGCCTAGCCATTTCATCTTATTCAAGTTACAACTTTGTTTCAAAGCTCCTTAGGAAAACCCTATACCTGCCAGTTCATAGCTGGATAGGCCTTGCTTGGATGTCTGGCTGGTTGGTTGGTTAGTTGGTTGGTTGGTTAGTTAGTTAGTTAGTTAGTTGGTTGGTTGGTTGGTTTTAAAATGTTTTATTTTTATTTTATGTGCATGAATGTATTGCCTGCATGTGTGTAAGTGTACCCATGTCATGCAAAGCCTGCGGAGGTCAAAAGAAGGTGTTGGATCCTCTGGAACTGAGTTAAAGATGGTTGTTAGCCACCATGTGGGTGCTGGGAATTGAACCCGAATTCTCTGCAAGATCAGTCAGTGTTCTTAACCACTGAGTTATTTCTTCACCCCTGGTTGGTTGGTTGTAGACAGAATCTCACTGTGTAGCCCAGGCTGGATCAAAACCATGTTCTTTTCCGTAAGCTTCCAAGTACTGGGACTGCAGCTGTGTGCCACCTAGCCCAGCCTTTGTAAGTCTTTCATAAATGCTTTCTGGTGTATTTTCCCAGCAGCTTTTCAGATGGCTAATTGTGCCTGATATTTTAAGTGGGGGTGGGGTGGAATACCAAGTATAAAGTTGTCTCTTTTTTGGAAAACAAATGCAAGAGAACTCCCTTTCAAAAGAAGTGAGAAGAAAGGGTAAGCATGGTATGCAAAAACCAGGAACCACTGAACAAATGAAAGCAACTCATTCTGAGCCCTCTGCTGTGGGACAGCATTGATTAGTAAGATTTTTGTTTGTCTTTTGGTGTGGAAGATCAAACTCAGGCCCTCACGCATGCTAGGCAGCTACCGCTGTGCTGTGCTTCAGCTCTAAGCAGATTCTTGTCTCTTGTGGTTTCTGTGTTTTTGAGACAGTCTCACTGCATGACGCAGACCTGCCTCAACCTCCTCAGTGTTGAGTTCACAGGTGAAAACTACCTACCATACCTGCTCTCAGTGCTTCCATGTACAAATCCCTTTGGCTCTTTGACTCACCAAGGTGAGCTAGCTCCGTTCTGAAGGCGAAACAATTTACCCAAGTTGCCAATGTTCAGACATCTAGTTCTTTTTTGTTTGTTTGTTTGTTTTGTTTTTTGTTTTTTTGAGGCAGGGTCTCCCTTTAGTCCCAGCTGGCCTGGAGCTTGCTCTGTAGACCAGGCTAGCCTTGAACAGAGATCCCCCTGCCTCTGCCTCCTGAGTGCTGGGATTAAAGGCGTGTGCCACCACACCCAGCTTGACATCTAGTTCTTATGGAAGCACTAGACCACGGCCCTGGTCCCCCTCCTCTACCTTCCCTTAGTCCCACTTCCTCTCCCCACACTACTTCCTGATCAAAGGGAATAGAAAAATGTAAATTTATAGCCAGATTTACAATCCTGGAGGAGGAGGAGCAAGCTGCCCCACAAATCATTTAAAAGGAATTTTCTGAAAATGTGCATCCATCACCAAAAGTATCAGCTTTCTTTCTCTCCTAAGAAAGGCAAATGAGTTTCTTCGTTATCTTCAACTTATTTACATGTTATTTAAATGCTGTATCTGAAGCAGGATCTGTAAAACCCTGTGATAATCTGAACATTTGCAGTCCAAGTTCATTTCTGAGTCAGTTCTGGAGATGAGGGCAACTTGGGGGTCTGAACCTGTGGAGGCCACATTTCAGATGGAAAAGACCTGACTTGTTTCTTGAGTTCTAGATACCCTCCTGTCTGTGCTTTCTGGGGTTTCAAGCATACATCTCTGCAGACTGTTGTCTTAGAAGTAAGCCCCTTGGGTAGAGAGATGGCTCAGCACTTAAGAGCACTCACTGCTCTTGCCGAGGACCCAGGTTCAGTTCCCATCACCCACATGGCTGCTAACAACTGTCCATAACTCCAGTTCCAGGGGGATCCCACACCTCCTGACCTCTGTGGGCATTGCATGACATAGGTACACTTACATACATGCAGGCAATGTACTCACACACATAAATAATAAATAAAATAAGTAAGTCCCTGGTAAGAGGCCAAGAAGCTGATATAGTAAATGACTCTCATAAATATGAAATGTCTTTTTAAGAAAAATATCTTGCAGTGCTATAGAGAAAGACTAGATTAGAATGATATAAGTAAGGTTCCACAGTCTTCAGTCTGTTTAGAAATTTAGAAACCTGAAGAACAAGCCCCTGGCCATCTAGTATACAAATGGATGATGTACTTGTGTGTGCCGTGCTGGAGATGAAGCTCTAGGTGTCCTGCAGGGTACCAAGTGCTCTACCACTGAGCTCTCTCCCAGCCCAAGTTGCTACTTTTTCAAATTTGAAGTAGACCTCCCTTTCTGCGTCCCTGGAGTATTTGTCAGGCCTCTTTTCCAGCACTGCTTTTCTAAGTGCTTTTAAACAAAAGCACGAGGCTCTACAGGGCAGAAATTCCTAGGCTAGCCAGCCGAGCAGTTTGCTTTCCAAGAAAAGTGGTCTTCACACACATTGACTAGAATTGTTTAGGTGGCTGTTGGGTTCTGAGTCTAACAGATGGGCTAACCGTCTTTGGGTATGACCAATTTAACAAGTGATACTTATTTTCAAAATTTTGGCCTTGGGTAGAAATGGAAGGGTTTGTTTGCTGTCCTTACTGACCTGGGAAATGTGATGTTCATATGTTACTTTGCACTGTTTTCTTGCACTGTTGTTCTTTAGCTGTTAGAATTTTGGGAAGGAGACATGGTTCTCAGTGTTGCAAAGCGTGTACCAGCAGGACTTCATGTGTACCACACCCTTGAAGGTAAGCTCAGTATAAAACACAAACTTGTTTTTCAGATGTTTCTTTTTGGTTGTGAGCCTTAGCCTTTAATAGCTGGGCCACTCTCCAGCCTGATTGGATGTTTATTTTTGTGAGGCTTATCTGTGATTTTCTCTGTCAGTCCTTTCCTGCTTCCTAACTTCTTTTTTTTTTTTTTTACATTAATTTATGGGGGCCGGGGGGAAGCATGTTGTATCATCCAAGTGCCTATGGAGGTCAGAGGACAACTCGCAGAGTCCGTCCTCTCCTTCCACCACGTGGGTCCCAGGATCAAGCTCAGTCCTGGTGGCACACAATCTCGCCAGCCCTTCTACACTTCTAACTATGTAGAAGTAATGTATCCACCTTATATGTGATACTTTTGCAATATGGAACAGTTCATATTTTTAAAAACTAAGGATGGGAGCTGAAGAGGTGGCTCAGTGGTTAAGAGCCCCAACTGCTCTTGTAGAGGACCCAGGTTCAATTCCTAGCACCCACATGGCGGGTAAAAACCATCTTTAAGGGAGGTGTGGTGGCGCAAGCCTTTAATCCTAGCACTCCAGAGTCAGAGGCAGGCAGATCTCTGTGAGTTCAAGGCCAGCCTGGTCTACAGAGTGAGTTACAGGACAGCTGGGGCTATAGGGAGACCCTGTCTCAAAAAGACAAAAAAAAAAAACAACAACAAAAACCAAAAAACAAAACTAAGGCCACATTAAACCAAGTTTTTTGACTGCTGTAAAATTTTTTTTATCTTACTACAAATGATCAAGCAAAACAGTTTTTTTATTTCCTTGTTTATCTGTCTGTCTGTCTGTCTGTTTTGGTCTTTTGGTCTCTCCATAGCCACAGATGGCCTGGATCTCAATAGAGTCCAGGCTGGCCTTGATCTCACACAGGCCTCTGCCTCCCAAGTGCTGGGATTAAAGTTGTGCACCACCACACCTAGCTGAGCAGAACCGTTGTGACCATTTGAATCTTATTTATGTGGCTTCATTTTTCTTTTTTCTTTAAAAATTTTTTTTTTTAATTTTATTCTTTATGTGTATGAATGTACTGTCTGAATGCAGGTCTGTGCATCCGTGTCATGCAATGCCTTGGAGGTCAGAAGAGGGTGTCGGATTCCCCTGAAACTGGAGTTAAAGACAGCTCTCAGCTGCCATGTGGGTGCTGGGGATTGAACCCAGGTCCTCTGCAAGAGCAATCAGTGCTCTTAACTGCTAGGCCACCTCTCCAACCCCATGGCTTCATTGTTCTGCCCACTCTTAGCTTGCAGATTTTTTTTTTTAAATTTTATTTATTTCTGTATGTGTATGAATGTACTGTCTGCATGCAAGTCTGTGCACCCGTGTCGTGCAATGCCGCAGAGGTCAGAAGAGGGTCTCGGATTCCCCTGGAACTGGAGTTCTCCTGGAATTGGAGTTTCAGACAGCTCTCGGCCGCCATGTGGGTGCTGGGGATCGAACCCGGGTCCTCTGCGAGAGCGTCGGCGCTCCTAACCGCTAGGCCATCTCTCCAGCCCCGAGCTTGCAGATTTTTTTAACAAGACAAATGTTTCGAAAATTTAAAGTTATTTTGCACGACACGGGTGCACAGACTTGCATGCAGACAGTACATTCATACACATACAGAAATAAATAAAATTAATAATAAAAAAAATTAAAAAAAGAAATAACAAACCAATGATAAAATAGCAGTAATAATAACATTCATTTGGGGCTTACTATGCCAGATATTGTGGTAACTAGCACACGGCTGGTTAGTGGTGAGTGAGGGCCCAGTCTCTGGTGTGGCAGCACGGGCCCCGGCAGTGGCGGCTTCCTGTAGACTCCTGTCTAGCTGCTGTGCTCAGAAGCTATAGAATGGCATCTGGAAGATGAAAACAGCATAAAACAATTCCAATCTTTTAAAATAATGGATGTTTTTATAATTTTCCTTAATAAGAATGCTTTGTCAAAGGCTTTAAAGCATTCCAACTCTCTGTTTAGCTGAACTGCCTTTGCTGATCATGGTGAATTATCTCCCTGACAATCTTAACTTTCTAGGAGATGAACTGACACTGTGTGAAGTTGAAATTGCTGATGGGGAAGACATCTTTGTATGGAATGGAGTAGAGGTAAGGAAAATGACTGGCTCAATAGTCATGCTAATTGAGGATTTTTAAATCTTTCATTATAGGGCTGGAGATGTAGCTCAGTTGGTGGAAGGCTAGCCTGGTCCTGGCTGGGCTCAGACCCCAGCACTACATAAAACCAACCATGATGGTGGCATATACCTGTAATCTCTGCACTCAGGAAGTAGAGGCAGGAAGTGAGTTCAAAGCTAGCCTGGGCAACATGAAACCATGGCTCATTTTTTCAAATGTCATTGTAATGAAATTTTATTCAGCATGCAATTAGCTATTAGAAAACGTCTGAACTAAACTGGATGTGCCAGTACACACCTGTAATCCTGGCACCAGGAAGCTTAGGCAGGACTATGAAAAGTTCAAGGGCAGGCTTGACTGCATAGTGAGTTCCAGGCCAGTCTACAATATATAGTGAAACCCTGTCTCAAAAACCAAAGAGGGGTGCAAAAGAAGGGAAAGGAAAGGAACAGAAACTGCTAAAGTGTTCAGTTCATTTTAGGTCTAATCAGTGATAGTCGTTAGAGAGACTGAAGAGGTAGCTCATTCAGAAAAGTACTTGAGGACTGAGTTAGATGCCTAGAACCCATGTTTTTGAAAAACCCAGCTATGGGGACTGGAGAGATGGCTCAGTGGTTAAAAGCACTGACTGCTCTTGCAGAGGATCTGGGTTCCATTCCCAGCACCCACATGGTGGCTAACAACTATCTGTAACTCCAATTCTGGGGGTCTGATGCCCTCTTCTGACCTCTGGGGGCATTGCATGACAAGGTGCACTTAAATACATGCAGTCATATACTCACACACCAGATATGGTGGCATGCTCCATCACTCCAGCCCTGGGGAGGCACAGATGGGAAAATTCCTGGGGCCAGGAATCACTGGCCAGCCAGCTTAGGCTGCTTGGTGACTTCCAGGTCAGTGAGAGACCCTGTCTCAAAAAAAGGTGGACACTGCCTAAGGAATGGCCCCTGAGGTTGTCCTCTGGCCTCCACGCACATGTGTTCACACATACCTGCACACACACAAGCATGTACACATGACAGAGATTCATTGAACAATGCCATTTTACCAGGCTCGACATCCACGTGAGCAGGGGACTGACCAGCACTGCTGAGGTGGGAGTGGCAGAGCCACCTTGGTGCGTAGTGAGTGGTGGTGTCTCAGGAGTGATGGGCACCTTGCCACTCTGGTCTATTCTTGGTCCTGCTCTATTTCCACGGACTCATCACCACCATTGATAACTCGTAATCTCTACCTTCAGTCAGAAAAGATAGATAAGAGAAACATGCAATGTAAAATTCCAAAGTTACTCCTTCAATACTTAAAAGATACTGTGAACAATTTATTTCACTTGAGGAAAAATGAGCGTTGTTCTACAAGAATAGTCCTCTGTTGTGTTAAGCGTTGACTTAATGTGGCAAATGCAAGCACCAGTGGTTGTGTTGATGTTGCTGCAGGTTGGCGGCATCCAGATTCAGACTGGTTCTGAGTGTGAGCCTCTGCTGTTACACATTCTTCATATCGAAACCAGCACGGAAGGTGGCAGGTGTGAGCAGCTGGTGCAGTCATCACATGTGTTTCCAGCCAATGCAGAAGTGGGCACCCTGCTCACAGCCATGGCCGTCCCAGAAGGCTTCATTCTCACGAGCAGTGCTGAGACTTCAGGTGAAGAGTACTGGACTGCTATTCCCAAGGAAAACTTGAAGAAGACATTCAGAGAACAAGGTCTCAGAAATGGAAGCGTCCTTGTAGTTCAGGGATTGGACCCTGATGAGAACAGGTAATTCACCAAGGAGAAGGGGAGCTTTCAAAGGAGTCTTCATTTCAGGAATATCCAGTAAAACTTGAGAGCTTTTTTCCTTTGGTCTTTTCAAGACAGGGTCTCCCTGTAGCCCCAGTTGTCCTGGAACTCACTCTGTAGACCAGGCTGGCCTTGAACTCACAAAGATCCGCCTGCCTCTGCCTCCTGAATGCTAGGATTAAAGGCGTGTAACACCATGCCTGGCGAGAGAGCTTTGTTTTAATAATAAGAATTAAATGTTCCTTTATTTCTAGCAACTGTGTTCTAAATATTTTTTAAAGATTGATTTGTTTTTTTAAAAAAATTTTATCATTTTTATTTTATGTGTATGAGTGTACTGCCGGAATTTTGTGTAAGTGTATCCATGTCGTGCAGTGCCCATGGTCAGAAGAGGGAGTTGGATCCCTTGGAACTGAAGTTACGGATGGTTGTTAGCCACCAGGTGGGTGCTGGGAATCCAGCCTAGGTCCTCTGCAAGAGCAGCCAGTGTGCTCTTAACACTGAGCCATCTCTCCAGCCCCAGATTGATTTATTTTTATATTTTACACATGAGTGGTTTGCCTATGTGTATGCATACACACCAATGCATGCAGTGACTAGAAGAGTCCAGAAGAGTATATCAGATACCCTGGAACTGGAGTTATAGTCAGTTGTGAGCTGCCCAACATGGGTGCTGGGAACCAAGCTCAAGTCCTTTGCAGAAGCAGTAAGGGCTCTAACCATTGAACCGTCTCCACAGCTCCTTAAATGATGTTGTATTTTGTTGTTATTGTATTTTTTAATTAAAAAAATATTTGTGTGTGATGCATGCCTGCATAGGCACATGTGGAATGAGTTTCTGTGTGTGTGTGTGTGTGTGTGTGTGTGTGTGATGCATGCCTAGGCACATGTGGTGATCAGCGTGCAAGTCTGTGAAGGTGGTTCTCGTCTGCCTTCCATGTGGGCTGCAGGGTCATCAGCTTTCATGGAAAACACATTTAACTGCTGAGCCATCTCTCCAGCCTGTGTTGTTTTCTTTTGAGACAAACTCTTACGTAGTCCAGGCTGGCCTCTGTGTAGCTGAGCCTGGCCTTATCTGCGTAGTCCAGGCTGGCCTCTGTCTGTGTGACTGAGGCTGGCCTTGAACTCTTTTTTTTTTTTTTTTTTTTGGTCTTTTTGAGACAGGGTCTCCCTGTAACCCCAGCTGTCCTGGAACTCACTGTGTAGACCAGGCTGGCCTTGAACTCACAAAGATCCGCCTGCCTCTGCCTCCCGTGTGCTAGGATTAAAGGCATGGCCACCACACCCGGCAAGGCCTTGAACTCTTGATCCTCCTGCTTCCACATTCCAAGTCAAATTATAGACATAGCAGAGAGTCCAGCTCCTGAACATGCACATGGACTAAACATTGAACATAGACATATACAACTTTAAAAATGTTATAGAATTTTTTATAAACTTGGTAATAAAATAATACAGGTGTCCCTGGTTTTATAGACTAGAAGATAGTTGCAATTGTCTTTAAGACAAAATCCTATCATTAATTCTGATTGTCACCAATTTTAGAGCTAAAATTGCATTCTCACAGAGAAAATTCCTGAAATTCTTCATGGCTAAGTTGTGTCTGGATATTTTGTTAAAAGGGACTTGTAGGACAATTCAGGCTTTCCTTGTGGCCTTTTCTATGACTCCTGGGAACCATCTGCCCTCCCCAATGGGGCAGTTATCCAGGGAAATGGCCCCTGAGTCCTGCAGTCACCTTTGAACCCTGAGTGCTGCCCTCCTTGTTTCCTGTGTCTGTAACAGCACATTTCTGGCCACACTAAGAGGCAGGGCTGTGTGGACTTGTGGTTCCATTTTCTACTGCCACTCATTAGTCCAGTTGTTCTGCAGGTGTGCCTGGTCTGGAGGAGCTGTCACGGTATTCCTTTATGGAAGGCAATCTAGATTACTAGGACATGGGAAATAAAGAAGCAAGAGCCATAGAGACGGAGACAGAGCCCTCTGTCGGCCATGCAGTGTGTGTCACTAGAGACTGAGACTTCTGTCGGCCATGCAGTGTGTGTCAGTAGAGACGGAGCCCTCTGTCGACCATGCAGTGTGTGGCATTAGAGACGGAGCCCTCTGTTGGCCATGCAGTGTGTGTCACTCTTATTCTCCTCATTTGTTTGCAGATCTTTATAACCCTCATTCGCTGGCTTCCTGACACTATATGTGGCCATCATATTTCCCTGAGGACTGGCGCCTGCTGCCTGGCCTCTTTCTCTGTTTGCCATATAACTAACAGTGTGTCCTAGGTGAATTATCTCACCTCTCTCTCTACTCAGTTTTTTCTATAAAATGAGGTGACAGCCAGGCGTGGTGGCGCACGCTTTTAATCCTAGCACTTGGGAGGCAGAGGCAGGCGGATCTTTGTGAGTTCAAGGCCAGCCTGGTCTACAGAGTGAATTCCAGGACAGCTAGGGCTACGGGGAGACCCTGTCTTGAAAAGACCAAAAAGAAAAAAAAAAAAAATGAGGTGACAACTAGCACCAACTTGAGAGGGTAGTAAGGACTGAAAGAAGTGCCCACACAGAACGAGTGCTATGTGCTTTAATTAATATCTTTGCCATCATCACCCAGTTTTCCACTGCTTTAAGGCAGTCTTCAGAAACATCTTATGCTTAAAACTTTCTTGTATCTCACTGGAGGTGACATGTCAGAGTGGAATAATTGAAATAAAGTAGAGTTGTGTGTCAGTTCAGATAGACATCCCCCCAATGACCTCTGCTACCCCATATTATGTGTCAGTTCAGATAGACATCCCCCCAATGACCTCTGCTACCCCATAGTATGTGTCAGTTCAGATAGACATCCCCCAAATGACCTCTGCTACCCCATATTATGTGTCAGTTCAGATATACACCCCCCAATGACCTCTGCTACCCCATATTATGTTCCAGTTCAGATAGACATCCCCCAGTGACCTCTGCTACCCCATATTATGTGTCAGTTCAGATAGACATCCCCCAGTGACCTCTGCTACCCCATATTATGTGTCAGTTCAGATAGACACCCCCCAGATGACCTCTGCTACCCCATATTATGTGTCAGTCCAGATATACATCCCCCAGTGACCTCTGCTACCCCATATTATGTGTCAGTTCAGATAGACAACCCCCAGATGACCTCTGCTACCCCATATTATGTGTCAGTTCAGATATACATCCCCCAGTGACCTCTGCTACCCCCTATTATGTTCCAGTTCAGATAGACATCCCCCAGATGACCTCTGCTACCCCATATTGTGTGTCAGTTCAGATAGACATCCCCCCAATGACCTCTGCTACCCCATATTATGTGTCAGTTCAGATAGACACCCCCCAGATGACCTCTGCTACCCCATATTATGTGTCAGTTCAGATAGACATTCCCCCAATGACCTCTGCTACTCCATATTATGTGTCAGTTCAGATAGACATCCCCCAGAGACTTCTGCTACCCCATATTATGTGTCAGTTCAGATAGACATCCCCCAGATGACCTCTGCTACCCCATATTATGTCCCAGTTCAGATAGACATCCCCCAAATGACCTCTGCTACCCCATATTATGTGTCAGCTCAGATAGACATCCCCCAGATGACCTCTGCTACCACATATTATGTGTCAGTTCAGATAGACATCCCCCAGTGACCTCTGCTACCCCATATTATGTGTCAGTTCAGATAGACATCCCCCCAATGACCTCTGCTACCCCATATTATGTTCCAGTTCAGATATACATCCCCCAGATGACCTCTGCTACCCCATATTATGTTCCAGTTCAGATATACATCCCCCCAAATGACCTCTACCTCATATTTTTCTTCTATCCATAGGAGGATTGTTAGAATACTAACATAAAGAACAAAACTCATCAATGAAATACAAATATACAGTGTATGCCAGGCGTGGTGGTGCATGCCTTTAATCCTAGCACTTAGGAGGCAGAGACAGGCAGATCTCTGAGTTCAAGGCCACCTTTGTCCCATATAACAAGTTCTAGGCTAGCTTGGACTAAAGGGAGACCCTGTCTCAAAAAGACAAAAAAACAAGAACAAAAACAAAACCCACAAATATACAGTGTATATGACTACAGATATATACCATTGTCAGTCTACACAGTTGTATATAGCTATCTTGCTGTTCAGTTAAATTCAAATCCCAAGGGGTAGGCCTTGGGATTCTTTTAACGCTCTCCCTGCAACCCCCTGTAGGCAGACATCAATAGCTGACTGCTCATTCACAGAGGTGCTCCTCAAAGCCTGCAGTGGCGGTGCATCGTCCTGGTACTTGGGCGGTGCAGGCAGTAGGACCTTGAGTTTAAGGCCAGCAATGGCTACATAGTGAACTGAACATCAACCCGGACTACACGAGACCCTGACTCAGAACAAGAAAAAAAAAAAAGAATTTTCACCTTGAAAATACAAATCACCGGGGCTGGAGAGATGGCCTAGCGGTTAAGAGCGCCAACCGCTCTTACAGAGGACCCAGGTTCGATCCCCAGGACCCACATGGCAGCCGAGAACCGTGCGAAACTCCAATTCCAGGAGAACTCCAGTTCCAGGGGAATCCGACACCCTCTCTGACCTCCGCGGCATTGCACGACACGGGTGCACAGACCTACATGCAGACAGTACATTCATACACATACAAAATAAAATTAAAAAAAAAAAATTTTAAAGTGGTATCCAAGCTGGGCATGGTGGCACACTCCTTTAATCCTAGCACTTGGGAGGCAGAAGCAGGCAGATCTTTGTGAGTTTAAAGCCAGCCTGGTCTACAGAGTGAGTTCCAGGACAGCTGGGGCTACAGGCAGACCTGTCTCGAAAAAAACAAAAAAATAAAAAAAATAAATGTGGTATCCAAAGAAAACTGCTACTTTTTTGATCCCTAAAAGTGCCTCGTAAAGACTCATGTTTGGGTGTCTTCCTTCCTTGACCTACAGTCTGCTGCCTAAACAAGGGGTACAAACTAGCAGTGCCAATGAGATCAGCTGGCTGCAAGTGGAAAATTTATGCCAATTAGAACCGGAAAAGCAGCGAGTTAACATCCCTGCCTCTCCAAGCACAGTGAGTAGATGATCATCCCTGCCCCTCCTAGCACGGTGAGTAGATGATCATCCCTGCCCGTCCTAGCACAGTGAGTAGATGGTCATCCCTGCCCCTCCTAGCACAGTGAGTAGATGATCATCCCTGCCCGTCCTAGCACAGTGAGTAGATGATCATCCCTGCCCCTCCTAGCACAGTGAGTAGATGGTCATCCCTGCCCCTCCTAGCACAGTGAGTAGATGATCATCCCTGCCCCTCCTAGCACAGTGAGTAGATGATCATCCCTGCCCCTCCTAGCACAGTGAGTAGATGGTCATCCCTGCCCCTCCTAGCACAGTGAGTAGATGATCATCCCTGCCCCTCCTAGCACAGTGAGTAGATGATCATCCCTGCCCCTCCTAGCACAGTGAGTAGATGGTCATCCCTGCCCCTCCTAGCACAGTGAGTAGATGATCATCCCTGCCCCTCCTAGCACAGTGAGTAGATGGTCATCCCTGCCCCTCCTAGCACAGTGAGTAGATGGTCATCCCTGCCCCTCCTAGCACAGTGAGTAGATGATCATCCCTGCCCCTCCTAGCACAGTGAGTAGATGGTCATCCCTGCCCCTCCTAGCATAGTGAGTAGATGATCATCCCTGCAGCCTCTAGCACAGTGAGTAGATGGTCATCCCTGCCCCTCCTAGCTTAGTCTGGCTGGCAGTTTCTAGTAACAGAAGTTTTCTTTATAAAACCATGTGTTAGTCTTTCAGAACAGCTGTCTCCTTAGATGTCTTGTTAGTTTTTGACTATTGCTCATTTAATTATATTGTCCTGGGACCTGTTTCAAGATAGAATGTGCCTTTTTTAAACTAAATCCTAGAAAACAGAATATGGGACTTGCCTGGTGGTCTGTGGGATTGTTTGGCTTTAACAGGATAAAAGGCTATTTTTGAGGATCTTTTCCGTATTTATTAAGCATATGCATGTATATGTAAATGTCTTATTGTTGTTATTTTGTTTTTATCTTAAATTTCTATTATACACTGTGTTCTCCATGAAGCCCACTGCCCTTAAAAAGATATTCTTCTGGTTCTCTTTGAGGACTGAAACAAGGTTTTTGTTAAACATCTCAGAAAAAAAATTCTATTCATTTATTTGGTCCTAATGTATTAAGGGTTTTCTTCTACATCTAGTTAAAAGAAACTTATTAATTTTTTTTTTTTTTTTTTGGCTTTTCGAGACAGGGTCTCCCTGAAGCCCCAGCTGTTCTGGAACTCACTCTGTAGACCAGGCTGGCCTTGAACTCACAAAGATCCGCCTGCCTCTGCCTCCCAAGTGCTAGGATTAAAGGCGTGCACCACCACGCCCGGCCTAATATTTTCTTTTACATCAATATTACCATTTCTTTAGAAATTTTTTGACATTTATTCATTTATTTGTGTGTTGGGGGAGTCATGTCGGTGGAGATTGGAGAACAGCTTGCTAGTGTCTGTTCTCTCCTTGCACCATGTAGATTCCCTGGGATCAAACTCATGTCATCAAACTTGGCCACAGGTGCCTCTACCTGCCGAGCCATTTCACCAGCCCTCAGGATCATAATTCCTTAATGGGCCTTAATGTTTGTTGATACTCTAAGAAGGAACAGTGTAAGGTCAATGCATAGAGCTCAAGAAGTTCATCCTGCATCACCTCAGTCTGCTGCTGACACTATGTGGGTTCTGTTGGCAGATCAGGTAGATGATTCTGATATCACTTTATTTTTATTTATTTATTTTTTGGTCTTTTTGAGACAGGGTTTCCCTCTAGCCCCAGCTGTCCTGCAACTTGCTATGTAGACCAGGCTTACCTGGAACTCACAGAGATTCACCTGCCTCTGCATCCTGAGTGCTGGGCTTAAAAGCGTGTGCACCACGCCTGGCTCTGACATCACTTTTACCCCCAAATTTTAACAGCATTTTGTGCCCAAAAGGCAATTGGCCTAAACTAGGCTGAAAAAAATAATAATTTCAAATAAAGTCATTTATATAGAATCTCTAGCTATCTTGGATTGCTGCCCTGCATTTTATACTGTGTTTCCGATGTAAGGAATGAGGCTGTCTGTACAGCTCTCCTCTACGCTCCTCAGGTGAGTGGCTGTCAGTTTATTGCTCTCCAGTTAGAATCGTTTCTTCCACTTTCTACACTTGTCCTCTTTGTCCCTCTTAACATCGGTTTGGTGAAAACTTAACTATTAAGATCTATTCTGAGTTTTTGCTTTCAGTCTTATAAAAGATGTCAGGGATGACTAAAATAACTTTGTAGGCAAAGCAGATGTCAGGTGATACCTCAAATGACCCCTCTGTGTACACACTGATAATCTTCATTTTCATGCCCATCCATTCAACTTATACACAGTCATTAGTTTATTTCTCTATTTTAGGTGGTGTTTGATATTCGAATTAAAGCCATAGAGGAGTTTAAATTAATGAAGGAACTAGGTAATCATTTACATTTGCTTTTTGGTTTTTAGCTGAACTTAATTTTGGTTTCTTTATTGAAAAACATGGAAGAATACAAAAATAACTTAAGGAAATCTCATATACCTACCACCCAAAATGGACAAATGTTTTTTCTGTGTTTGTTTTGTGCTATAAAGTTCTGTATATTCTCCTTCTCTGACCTCTTCTTCCTCTCCCCAGCTATAACTGGTTATCTCCGATCTGAGTGTATTCATAATAGACGCTATGTGATATTTATATGTTGGTATATATTTTATACTTGCATAAATTTTATGCTTGGATGTTCTACAAATTCACTATTCATTCAGCATTAGATTTTAATGGTTTAATACTATATAATTTATGTATAAAGTTCACTCATCTTAAATGATAACAAAGGCATAGATAGAAACCAGCCGAGAACCGTCTGAAACTCCAATTCCAGGAGAACTCCAGTTCCAGGGGAATCACAACACCCTCTTCTGACCTCCGCGGCATTGCACGACACGGGTGCACAAACTTGCATGCAGACAGTACATTCATACACATACAGAAATAAATAAAAATTAAAAAAAAAAAAGAACATTCCTTTCTCTCCAAAAACATTCCTGGACCCATTTGTATTCTGAGACCCAGGTGACCGTGACACACTGTGTCTCTGCTGAGTCGTTTTCTGGGCATGGAGCCAGACAGTCTCCATCTTTCATGTCTGCCTTCTTGTTTTTCAGCAGACTTCTTGTTATTCAGCAGACTATTTTTTAAGTCTGTTACTTAGAACTTATCAGTAGGTTATTCATTTTTTTTTTTTTTTTGGTCTTTTTGAGACAGGATCTTCCTATAGCTCCAACTGGCCTTGAACTCACTATGTAGACCAGGCTGGCCTTGAACTCCCAGAGATCCACCTGCCTCTGCCTCCCGAGTGCTGGGATTATAGGTGTGTGCTAGCGCAGTTTATTCCTTTTTAGTGCCATTTAAGTATTCAGGTTTTTGGATGAATTATATTTTATTAGCCATTTGATAGGCATTTAGATTGCTAACATTTTTGGAATAATGCTTCTATACACATTTGCACACAAGTCTTCATATGGACCTGTGCTTTCTGTTCTCTTGGCTACTGAGTGATTAGAGTCACTGAGTCACATGACAGATTTATGTTGAATGTTACTAGAAGCTGCCATACTGTTTTCTAAAGTGGCTGAATCATTTACCTCCCTCCTAGTAGTGTTTTATTTTATTTTATATTTTGTGTGTGTGTGTGTGTGTTCAGGGTTTTAAACTCTACATCCTTACTAACATTTGTGGTTGTCCTTTTTTATAGCATTCTATCAAATATGAAGGATATCTGATTAAATAAAGAATATAAAATATATAGAAATCTATATCTATTGAACTCTTATGAACCATCAAAAACAAAATGGACATCAGAATTTAGAAAACTGTATTTATGTATTTATTTCATCGAGTTTTTTGTTTTTGTTTTAGGGTTTTTTTGTTTGTTTTTGTTGTTGTTGTTATAGGGTCTCACTATATAGCTCAAGCTGGCTTGGAACTTAGAATTCTCCTGCCTTGGCCTCCCACAGAATCACAGATGTTTACCCTGGTGCCCTTACCAGAAAACATTAATAGTAGCATGCATTATCAAAGACATTTAGCAAAGGATGTTCAAGATCTGGACCCTACAAACTAGAAAACATGTTGTAAGAAACTAAAGAAGGCATGAGTAAATAGAATACTATGCTGTGTTCACGAACCAGGAGATAAAATAGAGTTAAGAGCTTAATTCCTTAAATTGATTTGCACATTCGATATATTATTACTCAGAATCATAGCAATTTTGTTTTACTAGAGGCTGATAATGTATTCTGAAATTTACATGGAAAAATAAAGAACCTAAAGTAGCTGGGAGAGGTGGTATATCCCTTTAGTCAGCAGAGAGTTTGAGGTGAGCCTGCACTACATAGTTCCATGCCAGACAGGACTGCATAGTAAGGACCTTGTCTCAAGAAGAAAAAGACCCTAAAGGAACCATAACAGTTATATGGGGAAAGTGACATGTCTGGTTTCAAGACTTACTTTTTTAACATCTAAAACTCTTTAAATTTCTTAGGAAAAAAAAAAAAGAAAAAGAAAAAGAATGACTTTACTATAAGGATTTTTTTGTGGGGGGGATCTTTTTGCAACAGGGTCTCCCTGTAGTCCTAGATGGCCTGGAATACTATAAGGATTTTTTAAAGATTTGTTTTTTTCATTTTGTGTTTGAGTCTTTTGCCTGTTTGCATCCATACTGTGTGTGAAGTACCAGCAGAGACCGAGAGAAGGCATTGGACCCCCGTCCTTCCCCAGCACTGAAGGCTTAGGCAGCTGTAAGCTACCATGTGGGTGCCAGGAATCAAACTCAGGTCCTCGGGAAGGGCAGCAAGGGCTTTCAGCTTCGAACCACCTCTCTCCAGCCCCCAGGGGTTTTTTAACCACAGAACACAAGCTGTGGAAGAATGTAAAGAAAAAAACATGAGTGAAGAAGCAATTAGTAACCATGACAAAATGTGAATCTTCTCTTCAAAAGACATTTGAAAAAGCAAGCTACAGTTATAACTGCCTGAGAGGGAAAACTAGTGTCCATAGCAACCAGACTCAAGTCATGACACCACTGAGTACAACAGTTAAAATTCAAAATACCCACAAAACCAAGTGCGAGTGACGATACGGAGCAAGCAGGCTCCTGTGTACTGCTGATAGGAGTGCAAGGTGGAACGTGTCCTTTGGAACATTTAGTTTTTGTTTGCTTGATTTTATAAATTTAAACAATCATAATCTACTTCTAGATATTTGCTGAAGAAAAGGTAAAACAAACACCCTTACTAAAACATAAACGTTTATAACATGTGAAACGGTCCACATGTCCATGCACAAGTGAGCAGACCTGCAAGCTGTGGTACAGGCAGTCGGTGGGCACTGTTCTTGCAGAACAACAAGTTACTGCCCCACCCCGTGCACACACACAACATGGACGTCATTACACCAAGTGAAGGGAAGTGGGTGGAAAAGTATCCATCACATGATGTTGCACATGCGGAACTTTGGACTACTGAAGTTGAAGCTATAGTTACAGAAGGATCAGGATCAGGGAGTGAGGGGTTGACAGCACAGAGGCATGAGGGAGTTTTAGGGTGATAGAGACTCTGCCTCAGTTTGGTGTTTGTGGCTGCTTATATATTCACCAAACTCAATGAACTGCGTGCCTAAACTGGATATATCTTATCATAAGTAAATACCTCAGTAAAGTGTGTTCTAAGTACATGGTTCATTAAAAATTACTGGTTTATCACCAGGCGTGGTGGCGCATGCCTTTAATCCTAGCACTTGGGAGGCAGAGGCAGGCGGATCTTTGTGAGTTCAAGGCCAGCCTGGTCTACAGAGTGAGTTCCAGGACAGCTGGGGCTACAGGGAGACCCTGTCTCGAAAAGACCAAAA